>JABFPB010000060.1:0-63329 GCA_022817645.1 Ceratoteleas bidentatus
TGAATAGGTTTCAAAGGATTAAAGGATAAATTCAAAGATTTATTCCTCTAAATTTTTATAGAATTATTCCGTAACTTTTTCTCAAGCAATTAATCTTCCATTTTTCGTTCCGTGCACATATCCACACTCCCCTCCCTCAGTAAGTCGTCGGAAAACTTGGCGGCCTGTATTTGTAGCAGCTCTTCCACACCTCAAACAGGCAGATCGCCGAGTGGAAACGGAAGAATATCGCGAGCGGCATCGACACGTGTGTGATGATGGTCCAAGCCCAGACGCCGAAGAACTCCAGGTGGTCCGGACGTACGTCTGCGCGCGACTTCTCCAGCGTGTTGACGATCCACAGCGCGATGTTGACCACGATCAGGAAAGTGATGAGCTCTTTTCCTGGCTTCTCGTGGGTCGTCGACCTCTTCCTCCAGGCGATCTGTAAGATCGTTACTCGTTAGCCGTTCTAATTTCATCTTCGGCGAACAGCGCGCGCCAACGGGAAAAGATCAACCGCGAGTTAAGTTTCGATGACGCGGCGCCGCGCGCGAAATTACTTTGAAATAACTCGGGCCAAAGGGAGAGAAATGTCTGTCAGCAGTCGACATAGCCCGCTCGCTCGCGCCCGACCTTTTCCGCGTTTTATTTTGCCATCTATCTCGCCAAGTTTCACCTTGATGAGCAAAGTTTGCATGGTACTTTGTACCAAAGCCAGAAAGTCGGCGCTGAGCGAGAGACCCCAGGTGGGACCTCTTGTCAGGAATCCACCGACGGCACCGAAGAGACAGTGGAGGTACACGCCGGCCTGGGCTGCAGCCAGTAACATGCCATCGAGGTGCGGGGCCTTGACGTTGCGCTCCTTCAAGCGGCGGAGCTTGAGGGCGCCGCCGAGGGACGCGATCAGACCTCGGGAGATTAAGCCGTTGTTAATTGGGTGGTTGACTGGGTTCGGGGGGCCGTTTGATTTGGCCGGTGTAAAAAATAATTCGAGTACAACAGTTTTGTCAAATCATGATCAATAAAGTTGATCAAATGGGAATTTAATCATGACGCAGTTTGTTGCAAACACGATAATTTTGCAACCATAAATTATGGAAACTTGGTCGAAAATAGTCTCATTTTTGGGATGATCTACTGTTGCCCTATAAAAACAGGTGCCTTTTTTTTGGAGAAAACAGACATTTTTTGAGAAAAACATGAAAAACGTCTCAGAAGATGTTAAAAAAACACTGTAAGTGTCTAAACGTTTTTTAGACACTTACAGTGTTTATTGATGTTTATTGATATTTTGTGTAAAGAAATATATGTAATTATTTCTTTACACAAAAAAGAATGTGTGTAAATCTCAAGGAAATATTATGCAAAATTTATGTAAATTTTGCAAAATCAGTGTCGCATCTTTTCGTGAACTTATCTTTACGGAAATTGTATGTTCACCAGTGTAAATGTATGTAATATATGGGCAATTCTCTAGAACTTTTGACTTATGAAAATGTATAAAGGAAAAATTAAAATCAATAGCACAGCTTTATTTCAATGATTATTATACCTATTACTGCATTAATAAACTTATTTTGGTGTAGAACATTGAAATTTCTTATGCGCTCGTATAAAAAACAATAATAATTCATTCAACTCATGTAAGAAATCTTACGTTTTTGACATCCAAATGTAACCCATGTTAACCGTGACATGTCCAACTCGATATAAATCCGATTTCAATATATTTCAACAAAACAAGGTAATGCACATACTTAGCAATGCCTCAGCATTCTGTGCGTATTTCAAAATTTACAAAAATAGTTAACAATTTAGAATAATTGCACATACCATTTCATCTTACGGTCTTGACATGAAAAGTTGGGACATACTTCTTACTATTTGTACCAAAAATATTCAAATGGCACACTAATGGCACACTAAAATATAATTAACATTATCATATTTTAATGAAATCAAAGAATTATTTTGAATTTTTCCTTTTAAAGCTAGTTGTTGCCCTTTAACAATAATTAATATTTTAGTATTGGATAACCCCTCAGGGACAAGCTGAAATTGACAGATATAGGAACAAATTTTCAAGTTTTGTAACTATCATTAAACATAGATTTTTATTACTCCAAAACTGTACATAAACTATTTCTTAATCTTATTGATGGCAAGAATCTTTATGATTCTCAAAATTATTAATGAAAATTGTGACAATATGTTAGCGACAATATGAAAGTTAAATGTTTCAGAGAATTGCCCATATGCCTTTGGTTACCGGGTATGGAGCACAAAATCCTTTGTACTTGCTCTTTTATTTATAATGAACATTTATGGAACAATTTTTTCACAATCTGTCTGGTTAATTATTTTGCGTGCTCTAGCATTTTTAAATCAATAATGTAACGTTTAACGGCTCGGAGGGTGGAAAATGCAACTCATGGCCTCAGGGCATTTTTGGAAAGTTGCATTTTTCACTCTGTTGTGCCGTAAAATATCATTTGTACCATGAGCGATGCTGGGAAATCAGTTTCTCGTTTTATCGCCCTTTGTGCAAAATATACTATTTGTTATTACTTTACCAGATTCTGAAAAAAATTTAGTATATGATTTTTTAACTCGCGTTTAATTTAATTTTCGTTCTATGTATATATTGCTGAGGTTTCGCATCAGAGTAGGTCCGTCAGGGTTTCTTAATCTAATCGCTTTTTATGGAATGTTTCAACTGGGAAATTCACGTGCACTCAAGTATCGAGTACAGGTTTATTTTTTGTTTTTAATCAATCGATCATGTAATGCATTGAGGTAGGTCGGAATAATTCCGGGCTGTTGAATGTAATCGACGGATCAATGCTGAAAGGCGGATCAATTATGTTCTAAGGTTTGACACTGCCAAGTCCACGCGACACTTGACGTGAGATTTTTCGCTATTTATATTTACGTTCATATTGATTTTCAACTATTTTTACGTTTCAGCAGTTCGTCGTTGTTGTTCATGAGGACTAATAAGAATATCGAAACGGCTAATCATCCTATTATCTTATATCAAAATGGTTTGCTGGAATGTATCAAAACAGATTGCTAGAATGTATTGAATTGCATAATGTATGAATTCACATATTTTCAGTTTGGAAAAACTGAAAATATTTGAATTCATACATTACTCATACTCATAAACCATCAGAGGAATTGGAGAATCCACCTTGTTTGCAATTTTAGCATTACGTATTAGATCGAAGTTGATAGTCAGTGTATGTTTTTCTTCTTTGTTACCACCAGTTTCAATTGAAACAAATTTCAACTATTGAATTTTTTAATTGTGCTTTATAAAAAAAGTTTGCATATTGTGTTGTAAATTGGAACGTATAATCAAATTGCACATTACATTAATTCCTTCGTTTCCGTTAAAGTTCATTACAAAATGACTCTCCAATATGTTTTAAAATTTCTTAATTACTAAATGCACTATTTTGATCAGTGCATTTAGTTACCCTGCAACTGTTTATGATTTCAATGTTAAACTGTGTTCATAAACTTTCCGAGATTTATGGTGGCGCTAGTATCTGAGGGGGATTGTTTACTTGGTTGACATGTGAAACTTAACCATCTAATGTCACAAGAAGGAAAAGAATTCAAACAACCGGTTGAATAAATGTTTTCTTAATAATCAGTATCCTTCCTATTATACCAAAGTTGGATATTTGAAAATGTTTCCTGGCGCATTCAAATCTGTCCCCTCCGATACTAGAGCCGGTGGAAAGTATAATTAACAGTTGAAGTTTGATCTTGCACAGGCCTGATTTTGATTCACAGTCTTAAGAAGAATATTGGTTTCAGTTATTTAAAATTAACCCGCAGTTAATGTCAATTTAGTTTACGGTCAATTGTTGAACTTTTTCGCTGGAAAGGACTTTGTCGGCAACGGAGTAGTTGTCCGCCGATCCGTGAAGGTGTATTTTGCTAAAGGTTAATAATTCCACGGCGTCGGATCGAAATCGCACGAAAACACATTCGGTAAATATGCAATCGATAATGCAATCTCCCGCGGGTTATTAGAAGCAACATTACACGAACAATTGTTTTTTCCCAAAATAATTCATGCTTGGCTTTTTACATTTCCAATGTTCGTAGAAAATTCCGTTTGTTCTCTTTCTACCTCCCAATGTCCTATAAATATTTAATAACCGAATCTTAACTCGAACATTTAGTTAATTTTGTAAAAAAGAATTTGTTTTCGATAACAAGCTAAAAAGGTCAAACAAACTTGTCAAAACAAAAACAGTGGTTACAATTGTTATAATATTTCAATAATTGTTCATTACTCATTTATAAAAGTAACTTACTTTGAAGTGAAAAAACATATTTACGGATATTGAAGTATAATTTGGATATTTTACTTGTCATATCAGTCATCTAGAAATGTACTGATTTTAAGAAAAATGTGTTTCTCCCATAAGATGTTGTATGTTTTGGTCATGACAAAATCCTCAATTTTTATCAAAACAAAGCTCGGTATGATCGGTTTTTGGTAGTAACAATTATTTTAAGACATAATTTAACGTTAAATACATTTCTTTATCGAAACTCTATTACCACCTTAATAAAGAAACTGCCATAAACGGAGCAACTGGATTGGTCGACAAAAAATATGAAGTTGCACGCTGTTAGTTGCATAATAGGCATCATTGGTGCACCAATTGACGTCAGCGCGAGGAAATTGTTCAACAGAAAAATGCCCGACAAACTTGCGAGTTTCCAAATGTAACATTCATGAGTCTTCTTTCTTCCGCTTTTCTCTTTTCGAATGCATTATCGTCGCAAACAATTTGTCAACTCCTCCAATTTAACGAACTGTCCATAGGTCATTGTCAATTGTTCTTCTATCGGACGTGCTGACGTTTAACCGTAACATTTGCCTCCGATAAATCAGAGCTATCTTCGTTCGCAACTCTGTTTTCACGACGAGTAAAATTAATTGCGATCACGTGGACTGAATTATGCATTACAATCAACGCGAAAAAGTTATCGCGCGTTATATACCCACATAATAAGTTACGGCAGTAATTTTCCGCGCGGTACCGCTGTGCCGGCAATTTCACCGGGAATTGATTTCAAATAATCTAGAGTTTGTTCCCTTTGTCGCTATTATTGTAAACAGAAAGCGGAAAAGTCGGTTTTTTCCTCTTCTTCTTTAATCCGCCTGATTAATGTCACTTATATCCAAAATGATATGCAATCACTGACTCACGCAATTGTTTATAAGTAATCTTTACATGCTGAACAGCGATTCAGATTTGTCGTGATAACTGGCAATAAGTCAGTTGTAATTGTACATTAAAGAAGCTCGTCAGCGAAGGGCTGTATAATTGGAGCATGAAATAAAAATTCATTGTTTTCGAAATAGTTAGTCATTTTTAGTAGGGTGGATGCACCAGTGAATGGTCAGTGCATTGGAATGACAAAGATAGACAATACGTTTTAAATGGGTGACTATTCACTGGTGCAAATCTTAGCTGACCATTCACTGGTACCTTTACCCTATAATTTTCGATTTTTTGGAAACATTGTAGTAAACCATCTTCAAACTTTTACCAGACATTAGTTCTATTATGAAGCAAATTCTGTTAGTTTTTCATTAAAATCTTTTCGATAAACAAAATTTATTACACAAAATGTACCGTTGCGTACTAGTTTCCTATATCTGCCATGTATTTTTCTCAGCTTCCAAATATTCAATCTTCTTTAGATTTGGTGAAAATGTGCGTCATCCAGTATTTTCCATTTGTATAAATTTAGCAAACATTTCTCAACGTTTACGGGGATATTTTTCTACGAATATTCATAAAAAAGTGTTCTCAGTGTGGACAATAAATAACATCCTACACAACTTTCGTCGCAATCAATGCTGCCATCAGACAATTCGCGCGATTCTTCACGGCCGCAATTGCAAACGATGCGAGCGATCGCGCGGATTAATGCGGCTCTCGTTGCGCATAACGGAACCGACAGCGCACAATTGCGCCCGATGTGTACCCTCCCGTTGGATGCTGCGGCGCCGCGATTCCCGGTTCGACGATTTGTGTATCGCGCAACCAATTTGCTGCGCGGTGAAAGCGATAATCGGGGACTGCTTAAAACTCGATCCAGCGATGCGCGAGCGAGTAGAAAGTCATCAATTCTTCTGTTACTCGCATTTTTCTGGTGATGAGAAACCGCGAAAATTTCATACGGCCTAATGATGGTTTCATTTCGTCAGCCGTTTCCGATCACTGCGATAGGTCGTTTGCATCAAAGCTAACTGCACTTCATCACTGAATAAATTTGAATAGAAATAGTTATACATACTTTTCATTCTCATTTTTTTGAAAATGAGAAAGGCCAATTTTTTTGGCCTTTCTCATTTTGATCTGCATTATTGTATGAGGAGTGAACGAAGGAAAAACTCCTTCACTTTGAGGATCCATTAGATCATGTTTCAAATATTAGTCCAATTTTTAAAGTAGTCGAAATTTAAAAAATGAGTATAAACTCTGCGATTTGGAGTAATTAACAAGAACACTTTTCAATAATTATTGAATACTTTAAAAATGGCCATCTTTATAATTAAATTAAAGGATTTACATAACATAAACCCATTAATCTAAAAGAGATTTAAAAGAGATTGTCTAAAAACTTGTCTGTTCTTATTTTCGCATAATGAGATTGTAATTTCGTTGACCATTATCGATCGTTTCTTCCGATAGGTCGTTTGCGTTAAAATTAATTGGACTTCACCTCAGGATAAATATGATAATCAATCCAGCGGCATTTTCCGCAATTTAATTGGCGGTTTACTGAACATGGTTCGAATGAAGTAGATCGTTATTCGCGGGATTATTAATTTTCGTCCGGTGACTGGATGGATTCGTCGCGGTTTTCTTCCGTTACTTTTTACTTCGCTAATTTTAGGAATTGACTTGCAGCGAAGACATTTTGATTTATTGGCTCGAAGAAGGAGCTGATCATATGAGTGACGTAACGTGAAATTTGCCAACGAACAGTGAAATGGCATTTTCATCTGGGCAACATAGGTCGTTGTACTTTTATTAGAAAACAGATAGAATGTTTGTGAATTAAAGTTTTGCAAATCTGACGTTTTAATTTAACTTTTATTATGCAATGCAATTCCAAATTAATTTTTTAAAAAATACTTTTAAAATTGTTTTTTAATTAAAATCTTTTTTAATAATATACGTATATTTTCATATGAATTTGTTTAAAAATAATAAATAAATTAAAAAACGATTTAAAATTAGAAAATGTACTATGAAATGAAATTCCTAGTTTGAAATCGCTGAAACAAAAATTCTAATGCAAATATATTTTATGTTTCAGTTTAGACGAAATGTGCGGGACGTAATGCAGCCGCATTTTGACGATTATTTCCTCCTCCGTTGGCTCAGAGGTATTTTTTGGAAAGTCGAATAACAAGTGTAACGTTCCCTATGCAATTACCTTTTAATTACATGTGGAACGATTATATTGTAGTCGAAGTTTAAATAACTTTTTTTTTTTTTAATTCCTTCATCACATTTAAAGCACTGTTTGCAATTTTTTCATGTACCAATCAGCGAGAAAATGGGACGTCGCTGCGGCCGAAAAAATGCTGCGAGACGTAAGTACTTTACCCGATTCTGGCAAAAAATAAATTACACTAAGTTGTGTGCAATAATCAAGCAAAAAGCCAGTAAATCCACTTCATTCTGACGTGACACAGCAGGATCGGTCCTTTTTGTCGGGTGAGATTTCGCATCGATTCGAATCAACTCGAATCGAACTTTTGACATGGTGCTTCACTGTCCAACTTTTTAATTTAAATATTTTTAATTTAAATGTTTAATAGACCTCAAATTCGAACGTTCGAACGATTTTTTACGATTATTTTTTTAAGATTACGGTGTCATTGGTTTCATTACAAGGTTCAAGTGAATGGTATATTAGAAAAAAATTTCTCAACTGAAAAATGCACATGTGTGATTTGCAATCAGCGCGCGAACGTTAATTGCAACTTGATAACAGGAGAAATCGGTTACGTGATACGACTTTGATCGGTCAATGTGAAACTCCTTTGTGCGGGGATTTGATTCTTATTAAAATGTAATCGATAAGCTGCTTGTTTTGGTTAATATTTCACGAAGAAAGGTAACCGTCTAACAGAAATATGTCGATAAATAACTGATTATTTTTAGTTACACTCTGAAACAAATTTATTCCTATAAATCTTACAAATAGATTTGAAATGTCTACGCAACTGCCTTAATATATGGATACGCGTTTAGTTGTAGCAAATGAATTATGTATATGAGATAGTCAGATATTCTTGAGACATTCGCAGATTCATTTTTTTAGCACAAATCGATTAGAACGGTTTAAAAACAATGGAAAAGTTCACATTGTTGTAGACAGCTTCATGTTTGGAATCAGGAATCAATCAATTTGAATGAAAACAATAATTGAGGAATCAGTAATTGAGTACAAATTCTTTTTTAGAATTTGTTAAGAAAAAACTGTTTAACATTGTTAAAGTTAGTTTTCATAGTTTTAACTACACTGCTGAGTTTGTAATGATAAATCCTTCATTTTTGTAATCGAATTTTTATAATTCTTTAAACCTAGCCGTGTTTATACTCAAATTACAAGATTTCTAAACATTAAGGTGATGTTACACTTATCCGATTCCTACCTTATCGGCATTTAGTGCATTTTCTGCAATTTAATTAAATATCTGGAAAACTACAATAGATATGATAAAATAGTTAAATCATTCCATTGTTGAATTCACAAGGATCATTTTGTTAAATTTTGATGAATATCAGTTATTGCTTGACTTCGTAGTTAGTAAACGCGTTTTTTCCAAAGGTTTCGGGGTTAGATATTTTTCATTCAAAACGCGTTTACTCACTACGACTTCAATATTTAACCAATCTTGTTCAAAATCTACAGAAATACTCTTCGTTTAACAAAGAATCTCGTGATTTCACGGTTTTCAGAACTATTATTCAGTTTATGAGTTATTGTAAAAAAATCACGTTTGATGCAGAATGGCCGATTCAGAGTTGCTCAGTCCGTTCGACATCACCTTAAATACGTTAATTTTAGAAGATTTGATCCTAAATCAACCGGTTATCTAGAATTACTTTAAAAAAACGTTTTCAATTCAGCATCTTAACTACACCCGTATGAATTCAAAATATAACATTTATTTATCAAACAAAGGACCACGCACGTTTCTTGTGGAAATCCGGTTTCGGTTAAATTGGCTCATTTTTATGAGATATTTTGTTCCTTTCGAATTTCAAAAAATGAGCCAATTTATCCGAAACCGGATTTCCATAAGAAACGTGCAGGATCCTTTCTCATTAAGTTAAAATGAAAATACATGTTTTTCGGGACATTTACAATTGTTCGATTCTACCACATCATTTATCTAATGCACTGTTTAAGAATATTATTCAACCCAGTAATTTTCAATGAACACCTCAATTACATTATCGCTCAATAAACGATTCGCGAAATGCCTCGCGAAATATGATATTTCGTATATTATACCCTTCACTAAAACATTTCTACTACTGCGCAAATAAAACAATAAAACGTGCAATAAAATACGCTCATCTTTATTCGCGTACACTGCAGCAATGCAACCGGAAAGAGTCGGAAAATACCACTTTACATAAGAGTCTAATTTGCGGCATGCCTAAATTGTTATGATATGCTCACACGTGCAACAAACGAACCGACAAATCGCAGACTGAAAACGCACTGTATCATAAATGGCATAAGTCAAAAGAGAAACCGAATGTAAACGGAGACATAGATGCGAATGTTGCTTGAGAACTGGACAATCATTTGATGCACTTGGACATCAAATAAGCATGGAAAGTTGCGATTAGGTTACTCACAGATCAGAGAAAAACTTTTACCCATTTAGTTTAATCGACAATAATGACTGGTTTGAAGTATAATAACTGCGTATGCGATATGGGTTGGAAGTGATTTGGGAAACTCAAAATTAGGTATATAAAGGAGAATTAGTGGAGAAAATGCTAGTAAAATGAAAAAGTAAAAAGGTCAATGGTTTTGTTGAAAAAGGGGAAAATACTCTTCATTCAAGGGGAAATGGATTTGATAAGATTGGTATGAAGATAAAATATTAAAGAATTTAAAGAGTTCGTTTTGGAAAAAAAGAAAATCCTCTTTTTTCGAGAAGAATGATTTTCGCGAGATTTGTCTGGCTTTATTGTTCGATCTTTATCGTTGCAAAAAATGCGGAAATGCATTAATGATCTGTTTCATTTAGTCTTTAGCATGGAGAAAGCAATGGGATGTGGATAACTTGGAAGATTGGGATCAGCCTGAAATTCTTTACAAATATCTCCCACACGGGTTATGCGGGTTCGACAAAGATGGGGCTCCAGGTAATTTACCATTATGTACCGTTATGTAGAATATGCGTTTTTTCTCCTTGGCGAAATTGCAATGAATGTCTGTTACTCTTCCTTATAATTAGAAAGCGGAGTTAAGCATTTTCGGCTATAAGAAGGCTTAAAAATGCTTGTTTTATTGGTTACGCTAAATCTACTATTTTTATATAAAATCGGTTTAGATTAACGTTTTAGGTGTCGGAAATCCTTTAATTTGAGTATAAACACGACTATGTTTCAAATATTTTGAAAAATTCGAGTTTTTTTGAAAAATACTGCGTTTTTTACGCACTCTAATCGTAGCTAAGTTTGTACTTAAACTGGAGGATTTCTCGTTCTAAATAGAAATATGAAACAAGTATGGGGAAAATGTAAAAAATGTTACTTTTTTCAAAAATCATTTACATGAAAATATAGTACGTGTACATTTCTAAATATAATATTTATACACTTTTCAATTACTTCAGTTCTGATTAAGCTTGAACTAAATAAAAATATTCTGATTGACAGTGGCAGTTTGTCCATTTGCTGGAATCGACATTTATGGAATACTGCATGTGGTGTCCAGGAGAGATATGATTAAAGCAACGATAAGGCTGTTGGAACAATATTTAAAAATTTGCAGAGAACAAGCAGAAAAGCATGGTCCTGCTGCTGGTCAAATTACAGTCATATTTGACATGGAGGGATTCAATCTTAGACAATATATGTGGAGACCAGGTAATAAATCATTTATCTACAAATCAACAAATTTAACACAAAACTTTTCTCAACAACTAATTGTTTTCAGTAATTAACTGCATCAACCAACTAAGTTTGCAGTATTTATTAAAATATGGACAATACCTAATTTCTATTGTAATTTTATGTTACAGCTGGGGAAGTCGTGGTAGCTTTAATTCAGATGTATGAAGCGAATTATCCAGAAATTCTGAAAACTTGTTTCATCATAAATGGTGAATATCTTTGGATTAATGACACGAAAAGTTACAAACTCAGTCAACATAGAAACATGACGATGAATAATTAATAATTCCAATTTTACAGCTCCTAAAGTATTCGCATTTGGCTTTTCGGTCGTCAAAAAATTCATGAATGAGTACACGATATCCAAGATCCAAATTTACAAAAATGACCCTGTGAGATGGAAAGCCGCAATCACGAATTTGGTACCCCCGGATCAATTACCTGCACACTTCGGTGGAACTTTAACAGATCCGGATGGCAATCCTAGATTGATTACCAAAGTGAGTTTAGTCATCTTTGTCACTTTTAACATTTAAAAGAAAATTAAAAAAATTTCTTAATATAAATTTATCTTTTAAATTTTGTTGATATAAAGTAAACGAACAGAATTATGAGACTTATTTATGAACTGATTGCATTAATTTATATTAAAATATAAATCAATCAAAATAATATTGAAAAATAAGTTAAATTTTTTCAGTATCTGTGATAAATAGCATAGATTGCTCTAGAATATCAACCAATATGTAATAATAATAATTTCAATTTCCTTCACAGATTTGTCAAGGTGGCAAAGTTCCAAAGCAGTATTACAAAAATAATACTGACAATGATAAAATTGGTGACTTCACCACCACGGTTGTTAAGAAAGGAGACAAACTTCGGTTGGAATTTAAGCCAAATGAAGAAGGGTCACTATTAAGGTTAGTATTTACTGCATAAAGAAAAAATACAAAAAGCTTGAATCTCAAATATGTCCAAGACATTTTTAGACGGATTTTATGATAGATATGGATTTATGGATAATCGAAAGTTTATCTAAATTTTGGATGTAATTTTATTTTTCTAAAATTTATTTAAAATTGCAGTATTTTGTAACTAAAAAATGAAATAAATTATATATTAAAATGACAAATAAAAAATTTTGTCTAAGAAATTGTTAAAATTAGTTTGATTTAAAATTTCAGTTGGGAATTCAAGACTGAAGAACATGATATCAAATTTGGGATAACGAAAAAAGGAACGGATGGCTCCCTGACAGATATCGTGCCTCTGCATAAAGTATCTGCAAACCAAGCAGACGAAATTGGTATCTTGACATGTGAGGTACCAGCGACATGTAAGTACCTTGAAAATTGTATTACATAAAAAGATTATGAATTTACATTTGAAATCTATATTATACATTTGTAAAAAATGTATTTATTAAACCCAAAGAAATAAATCATAAAGAATAAAAATATTTATTCAAAAAAATATTATTATAAAAAGAATACTGTTATTAAAAATAAGAAAGTTAAAAAATTAAAGAAAATACAAAACTACGAATGTATAAATAAATCACGCCAAATGCAATAGACATCATCCAATTTTTTCCTTTCAGATTCCGTTGTTTTTGACAACAGTTACAGTTTTTTACGGAACAAGAAAATCCATTACTCAGTGAGAGTTCTGCCACCTACGAATGCGGTTGAAGAATTAACAGCAGTGAAAACTTGAATGAGTAGTTAAACCGAATTTTCTTGTTAATCAATCGTTGTTGCCTGTAAATACAAGTCTGTTTCGACTATACATATGTAAATCGATGGTGTAATTTTAGACTTAATCTTGTGTCGCAAAAAGATGCTGGGAAGCCATGTTCTGTGATAATGTAATGTACTTCAACAATTCAAGCGTTACTTGAACGATAATTTTTTGTACAAACTTTCACAGTTACTTTTGTTATCTTGTTATAAAGGAAGTTGTTTTACTGGTAGAACAATTTGTTAAAGAAATGCACCGCAATTTCACAACGATATTGGAAAGTGTATAATATCAGACTTTTATTATAATACAAAAAATATTACACAATTATGTTGATATTTGTAAATTATTAGCAACAAATGGGAGTTGACAAAATACAATTCTTTCATTCTGATATTGTTTACAGTCTTTAATTTATTCGTCCTCGTCAGTAACCAGCATTTCTATTAATTCTACGTCTAAACACTCGTCTCCTTCTAGACGCTTTTGAGTGTTCCATCGATGCAATGTTGGCAGGACATTAAGCTTAGTTAATGCATCAGTGCGGAATGGGCATTTTGGATCTTTCCAACTTGAAATAAAAATATTCTATTTAATTTAAATTACATAGTTCAAATTAAAATTAATAATTGTTAGTTAAATTGATTACAGTATTATGTATAGCATTTCTGAGATAATAGTATATTGCAACTAGTGACAAAAGTTGATGATTTCCCATTAGCTGAGAATCAGTTAAATGCAATAAGTTCCAATTGCAAATGGACACAAAACCAATTTGAATAAAAATGTATAAATTGTATCAAATTGTAATTAATAGCGACAAATGAGAAATAAGTATTTTTCAGAAATTAACTGTAAGTTATTGTATTAAATTGTAATTTAAAATGGCGGCAAATTGAATTAAATTGTACCTAATTAAAATTCTCTACTTCAATTCTGCAGCAATTTTGATTACAACTTAATTAAATTACTTACAATTAAGTTTTGGAAAGATTCTCATTTCTCATTGGTCGCTATTAATTACAATTTGATACAATTTACACATTTTTATTCAAATTGGTTTTGTGTCCATTTGTAATTGGAACTTATTGTATTTAATTGATTCTCCGCTAATGGGTTCTGACGAGTGGATCCATTAGCTGAGACAGAGCTCATCAATTTCGACTTGGGACGAAAATTGATGAGTCAGAACTCATCAGTTTTCGTCCCAAGTTGCACACAATATTTGTTCACCTGCGTTTACCATAAAATGACAAATTTTCAACTGAGAAATGAGGGACAAAATTTGACAAGCGGGACGAAAGTGACACATCAAATTTCATCTCGGTTTCGAGGTTGAAAGTTTGCCATTTTTGGCCAACGTATGTGAAAACAAATATTCTCTCCTAATAGAGATTGTAAAAAAAGATATACTTGGATTAAACAAAAAATTTTTTTTATATACTTACAAAGCTCTATCTCCAACCTCAACATAAACGAATAAGGAGTTTTCTGGGGCAGCTTTTAATCCTTTTTCTATAAAAGGTTCAGCTAGAAATGTAGAAAAATATTAATATGTGAAGCAGTGAAACTATATAGACATTTTAAACTATGTACATTCAATAACTATTCGTTTATGCAAAATATCAATTAAAGTAAATTAAATGTCATTCTATACCATTATCAGTTCCCTGAAAAATAAAATAAAAAAAAAGATAATAAAAAGAAAAAATTCATCCTTCATATGCAGATTTATATACATTTTATGTCGATTTGATATAACAAATTCATGCAAACTGAATTTCAATGATTTATATAAATTCTTCGATATTTTTTACACAAAATATATTCTAACTCAAATAATTTTGCTACTTTTATAATTAAATAATTTTTATAATAAAAATAATTACCTTCAACACAATCTGGACACCAACTTTGACCATTTGGCAGCTTTGATCCACTGTAAAGCACGTGTATTGGCAGATCCGATGTCAACTTCGCCATTAACTCCAGAAAGTTTTCATATCCGATAACAGTGTGTTTAATAACCATTTTCTTCTCGACTGTTTTATCGCTGTAAACCTAAAAAAGATATGCAGTTATGCACTCGAAATTGGTTGCCGTTTTCCTTTAAATACAAAACCGTATGTTGAACTTTAGTTTAATCTTTATTATATTATATAATTACGTGAAACGAAAGCGATTAATACACAGTAGATTAGGAGACTAAAGATTGTGGAGATTAAATTTTTGTTCCTCTAAATTAAACAATTTCTTCTATACAAAACACGACGTTTTGACAACTGATAACAGCGGTACTGTTGTCACCGCTATCGCAGAATGTGATACTCGCGACATCTGCAAGGAATCTACTTTATCAATTTGTAAACATTCGCATAATATAAAAGTGGGTTTCTAGTTTTAAACTTTGAAATAATAGATATTTATTATTGTTAGAAAATAAAATTCTAGAATTCTTTACTTGATTTTGAAAAGATAAAATATATGATGTAAGATAAAATAATAAAAGAATATCTATGCTTTTCGATTCTCTGTGTTTCGGTTCTGCTGTTGGCAACATTGCAGATCAAATTACTAAAGTGTCTTTAGGAACGTTAGGAACTGACATTGTATCATTGTTTTGTATTAGTGCAGCGAATTTTACAGGTTAAGTTGTCAGCGATACAAATAACATGAGAAATATTTCACCTATTTTGTTTTAATAAAACAAAGATTAAAATAAAATAGGAAACAAGAAATCGAGCAAGGATTCACTAAATACTGAGCTATTGTATTTAACTGATGTAAGTAAACCGATTTGTAAAATAATATTCTCATTGTTTATTGAATAAATCGTTACACAAAATATAGCAATACGAATAAATGGAAATTGGGGAAGAAAGGGAAAGCGAAATTAATATCTTTCAAGTTCAGTCAAGATTTCAGTCTGCAGGTTGAAATCGATTAGTAATGTTTTTAGACATAAGAAAGTATAATGTATAACCATACTAACGCAAGATTGTCAAAATAATATAGTACGTACTTATTTGTTAACTAATGTGATATACATAGGCATAACCATTATTTTTGTAAGTTTGGTCATATTATCATTATATTTATAATAAAAGGCTAAATTTATAATTCTGTTGTAACTTGTCAAAACAAAACTAACAAAATAATAAATTATGACAGCTTAATGGTTGTAAATTATAGTTCTCAATCACTTGGATTTACTGTTCAAATTCCCATTCATTCACATCAAATAATTATGAAACAAAATCAGAAACGTCAAACTCACGTTGCTGAAATCTGGAGCTGTACTAGGTGTCTCTGGATACTGCTTAAAGTGCCGAGTGAAGAATAAAAATGAATAGACAAAAGTCTATGACTAAAGACTAAAGACAAAAGAAGTTAACTAAAAGTTAACTTGAAACACTGAGTTAAGTCAATACTGAGAATACGAAATTGTCTGCACAATCTTTTATAAAACTAAAATTTTAATAAAGTGGGATTGTTTTAGGAAAAAATGTCTCGTGACAACTTTCCGAATTTCACTCTAATTTTAAACGTCTACTTGTATATACATAATATCTAAAATCTTAATATCTGTGCTAATGTGATTTGCAGAAGATTCAATTAAGTTGATATCGCAAGTTAAAAGTACAGTCGCAAGCTTAATTGATATTCTTATAATGTATGTTTTATTATATAACAGTATATAAAAGTGAGTCATTAAAACATAATAATATCTCAATTAGAAGTTAAAAATCACACTTCATACAGATTTGAATTTGCTTATGGTTTTTATTTGTCTTGGTGTTAACAATTGCATTTTCTTTATCCTATTGATATGTTCAGCAGAATGGACAACTAAGGCCAGCTCTCTCAGTAGATTTTGGAATCAATGGGAACATTACCTCTCAGATTCTGGAATTCATTGATTGAAATGACATTCCAGATTTCATGTTGAAATTATGCTTTCAGAAAAACAAAACGAGATGTGTGCATCTCGTAATTTTGAAATTATTTGCAAGTTTTTTTAGAAATATAAACTTGTAAGGTACTTTGAAAAAAAACTAAAAATTAAAATTGTCAATTTTTTAGAGTTTTTAGAAACATTGAGAAGTTTTCTATATTTTAAGAGCTATATTTTCTTAAATTTGTTAAGTGGTGCGCTAAAGAGATACTTGTATCTCAATAAAGTAAGCAAAGACCATAGGGAGGTTACTAAAACCACATGGAGTAAATGAAAAATTATTCATTTACTCCTAATTATGCATTAAATGAAAAATTATTCATTTACTCCTAATTATGCATTAAATGAAAAATTATTCATTTACTCCCAGATAATTTTTCAATAACCCAGATAAACACGCTAATCCAATAGTCCAAAATAAAAATATAAAAACTATCAAAACTGATAAACCATAAAACCTATTCCAAACTAATCACGAGCGATAAATAAACACCACTTAAATAACCAAACATCTCTTCTTTCAGAACCCCCCCATCCGCCACCATGTCGGACGACGAAATGGAGCGCTTCGAGATCACCGACTACGACCTGGACAACGAGTTCAACATCAACCGTCCCCGTAAAAAACTGACCAAGAGCCAACAGATGCTCGGAATATGGGCGGAAAGCGACGACGAAGACGCTAGGCCTTCCTTCAAAGTAACCACCAAGAAGCCCAAAAACTACACCGCTCCCCTGAAATTCGTCGCCGGTGGGATCCAGCAAGCCGGCCAGCCGAAGAAGGACGACAAGAAACCCCAGGAAGACGAGGACAGTGGCGACGACGTGAAAATCTCCCGCGGCTCCTCCAGCGACTCCGAACCTGAGCGCCCCATGATGAAGACCAAACAGAGCAGATTCTCCATGCACACCGACGCGGACATCGCCGGCATCCGGAAGAGGCGCAGCTTCAATCCGGCCCTGGCGGAAAAGGGTGTCGGAAGCTGGGAGGTGCACACCAAAGGCATCGGCGCGAAACTGCTTCTCCAGATGGGCTTCGAGCCCGGAAAGGGTCTGGGGAAGCAGCTCCAGGGCATAAGTGCCCCGGTGGAGGCCCACGTCCGCAAAGGACGTGGCGCCATCGGTGCGTACGGCCCTGAGAAGTTCGCGAAGCTCGCGAAAATCGCCCAGGAAGGCCAGGAGGAGGAAGCCAAGGATGGGAAATCTCAACCAAAACACTGGCGGAAAGTGGGGACGAAGAAGAAGGTCGACTACGCCTACAAAACCCCGGACCAGTTGCTTGAGGACTCGAAATTAAGACCCACAATGAAAGGTCTAAGTTCGGAAATGAGCAAGGTCAAAGTCATCGACATGACCGGGCCGGAACAGCGGGTTCTCAGCGGGTACCACGCGATAGGCAACAGCCACCAGAGGCCGGACGACAGTGTCGCCCCCATCGAGAAGAAGACCTGCAAGAACTTCACGCTGCCGGAGCTGACGCACAACCTGAACATCCTGGTGGACCTGTGCGAGCAGAACATCATCCAGAACGACCGGAAGAAGCGCTACCTGAGCGACAGGATCGTGGCGCTGGAGGCCGAGAAGAAGGGTCTCTCCAAAACGGTCTCCCACACTGAGAAGCTGATGAGGAACACGGAGTTCGTGCTGAACGTGATCGAGAACCTGACGGACCCGAGGAGCAACGTGCCCCTGAGTGAAGCGGCGGAAGCCTTTAAGAATCTTCAGGAGAACTACTACGAGGAGTACAAGATTTTCGACCTGGGCAGCTTGGCCAGCAGCCTAGTTGGGTCCCGGATGAAGACCCACCTGGCCAACTGGAACCCCCTCACCCAACCAGCGTTCCCCTTCAAGCTGTTCCGCGAGTGGAAGGACATCCTGGAGTGCGGGCGGACGACGCTCCAGGGCTCCGTCAACCCATACGACCAGCTGGTGTGGCACTCGCTGATGCCTTCCGTCCGGACAGCCGTCCAGCAGTGGAACTGCCGCCAGCCGGAAGACCTGATCGTCTTTCTGGAGGAGTGGATGATTCTGCTACCCGGATGGGTCATGGAGAACATCCTGGACTTGCTGATTCTGCCGAAGCTGACTCTGGAGGTGGAGGACTGGAACCCGGTGATTGACACGGTGCCGATCCACACCTGGATACACCCCTGGCTGCCTCTGATCAAAAACCGACTGGACACCGAGATCTACCCGATCATCAGACGGAAGTTAGGATCTGCCTTGGGAGGATGGCACCCCTCGGACAGATCTGCCAGACTGATGCTGGAACCCTGGGCCCAGGTCTTCTCCAGGAACGACATGGAGGCATTCCTGGTGAAGAACATAGTTCCCAAGCTCCAAGTGGCGTTAACGGAGTTCATCATCAATCCACACCAGCAGCATTTGGAGCATTGGAACTGGGTGATCGAGTGGAAGGAATTACTGCCGGTCCACACGATGGCCAATCTCCTGGACAAGTGCTTCTTCCCAAAATGGATGCAGGTGTTGGCGATGTGGCTGAGCCACCACAACCCCAATTATGAGCAGATCACTAACTGGTTTGTGGGGTGGAAGGGGATGCTGGATGGGAAGTTGCAGGCGGAACCGGTGATAAAGGAACATTTCAAGAAGGCGCTGGATATGATGAACAGAGCTGTGGCGTCGCCACAGTCGCTGCCTCCGGGGGCGGCTGAGCAGGTTTCGTATCTGACGAGCATTGAGAGGATCCAGGCGCAGACTACGCAGATCTCGCCAGCGGCGCAACCGAGGATGGAGCGACTGGCTGAGGCGGTGAAGAACGCGGTGCAGATCCCGCAGGGATTCAAGGATTTGGTGCAGAAGAAGTGCGAGGAGAGAGGGATCCTGTTTATGCCGATCCCGAACCGGTATAGGGACGGGAAACTGGTCTACAAGATTGGGAAGATGCAGGCATACATTGACGGGAACAGTGTGTTTGTTTGCCACAATGGCGTTAATTGGGTGCCGACAAGCTTGAATACTTTGCTGGATACGGCTGAAGTTTAGTTGGGTGTGGGTTGATGTATATAGTGTATATAGGACTACTATATAAATTGTACTTGTTGTGGTGTATCATTTGTGTTTGGAGTATCTGGATTGAGTGATTGAAAAATAAAGTATCTTTTGAAGATGAAAGTGTTCATTTATTATCTAGAAAGTACAATGTAATGTACATCGATTGTAATATTTAATTTGTAAATAGTATTATACTGTTTGTTGCCCAAAATATTTAAAATAAGAAATTATTTATTTCCATTTTCATAAAAAAAATCAGTTAATTTAATTATTATAAATAAAAAAACAGTTTTTTAAGGCATTCGTAAATGTTGAAAGATATCTTTCAATGATTTTGCATTTTCATTTGAAACTAAGGTGGCTTCAGTAATAAGATCTTCCATCTTTGTCTACGTTTACCTCTTACTCAGTCAGTCACTGTGAGCGGCATGAGCCACATTGAATTGAATAACATAACCTAGAGTTAAAGTGAAGTAACATGTACCGCTTTTAACATCGAATTTTGAAGATACATTGGGATTGATAATTCAATATAAAGTAAGTACGAAATACAATATCGGTTTATAACAAAGAATGATAAAATGTTCGATTACAAAGAATGATTTGTAAAAGTGTCAATGATTTGGTTGATGTTTTGACATTATGTTAAGACATTTTATGGTTTTAAAATTCAAGATAACATTTAATTTTATTTTAGTTTCACAATTGCTTTTAATATCAAAGCTTTAATTATAAAGATACTACCGGTCTGAACTTTTAATTAATAAACAAACAATTTGTATGAGTGATTGATTTCTTATACCTTTTTATAATTATATAATTATATATAATTAAATGAATAAATTTAAAAGTAACTTATAAAAATTGTGACAACGAAAAATTGTTTTTAAACCAAATACACAATGAACCATATATTCTTAAATTCCTAGTGAAAGCAGGAATATTTGGCCTGATAAGAAACATCCCCAGTAGATCATAACGTTTTAAAAACGTTTTTAGGTTCTGAAAACGTTTTAGAAACATTTTTAGGTTGTAGAAACATTTTTCAAACGTTATGTTCTATTGGGGATCTGTTCCCGATATATTCCCAAGATATTTCTAATATATTCCCAATACAGTTCCAACATATTTCAAATATCTTCCCAATATATTTCCAATATATTCTCAAATTATGCAATATTTTGGGTAAATATTGTAATTTTTGCATTATTCTAATTGCTGAAATATGTTGGGTATATATTGGAAATATATCAGGAATATTTTGCGAATACTTTTCTAGGAATATAGCATTTGTCATTTCCTGACTGAATCAACATTCGTGGATACTTTTCCCTTATGTTTTCCATTCACAAGAGCGGTCTACAAATGCGCTTCTATCAAGCAATGATAAATACCATATTCAGGAATATCATACAACGTGTTTCTAGGCCCTCGAATTTTTAATACTCAACAAACCAAAAAAACCAAACTCAAAACTACTCAAAACCCCCACTGTTCCCAGTTCCCCTGAATCGTCTCCAAAAATGACCGCAGTATTAGGTGGAGGCCTGGCCGGTCTCTCCGCCAGCTACTACAGCCTGCAGAACCCAAAGGTCACCTCAGTCGTCCTCCTGGAAGCCTCCAGCCGTCTGGGTGGCTGGATCCAGTCTCAGAAGTTCCCCTCCGGCGTCGTCTTCGAGAAGGGACCCAGAACGGTGCGATATGCCGGCGCGGCTGGCAACCACACCCTGACCCTCCTGGACCGACTCAAACTGGACGACAAAATCATCCCCATCAGCACTACACACCCTGCTGCCTCCTCTCGCATGATCTACGTGAAAGGCAAGATGGTCGCCATCCCAACGATACTGCCCTCTCTCTTCCAAACGATTCCGCCGTTCTCAAAGTCGTTCTTCAAGATGGCCATATCTGACCTGTTTACCAAATCGGTGAAGAAGGACGACGAGAGTATCCACAGCTTCGTAGAAAGGAGGTTTGGAAGAGAGGCGGCCGACTATTTGGTCAGTCCTGTGGTGGCAGGCATTTTCGCAGGGGATGCGAGGCAGTTGAGCATGAAGGCCTTTTCGGCTAGGATTTTCGAAGCTGAGCAGGAATACGGTTCTGTCACCGGAGGAGTGATTAAAAAGTTGTGGAAAGAGAGGAAGAAGGCCGAGGAAGAGTCCTCGGTTACTATGGAGGCGTTCGGCTCGACGACTGCGAAGAAAGCTATGACGGATTCTTGGACGATGTGGACTCTGCGAGGCGGTTTGGAGGTGAAGTTTGGGTTTTGGGTTGAAGATGTGGGAGATTTGGAGAGTTTGATTTTGGCGAGGGTAATGTTCTCTCAGGAAATATGTTGGTGGAATCAATGTGAATGATGTTGGAGGAATGTTGTCTGAATGTTGGGTAAAGGTTGATGGGTAATGTTATATAAATGTTGAATGAATCTTTGTATAAGCACTGAGGAAGCAAGGTTGATAATCCATTCTATTCCAACTAATTAACTAATATTCTTTAAACCATTCCAGCAATTACCGCAAGTATTGGGCGAAAAGGTGAAGACCCTTGGAGCAAAGGTGCACCTGAACTCTCTCTGTGAGAACTTGAACTTCAAAGACTCTGGGGTTGATGTGACAGTCAACGGTCAAACTCAGCACTACAAAAACATAATTTCAGCTTTGCCGGCGAAGACGCTGGCTAAATTGGTGAAAAATCAGCACCCAGTTTTGGCAGAAGAGTTAGAAGCAATTCCTGCGATTGATGTAGGGGTTGTGAATTTGATGTTTGAAGGTCAAGTGCTCAAAAGGAGGGGATTTGGGTTCCTAGTGGCGCCAATCGAGGAACGACCCATTCTGGGGGTCATTTTCGATTCCGGAATCGACCCATCGATAAAACATTATACGGTACGAATCCAAACAACACATTCCACATTTATACACTATGCCGAAATTACCATAAAATGCGGAGGAAAAGGGAACTTTTGGGTTACAGATCAACATTAATTAAACTATAAGTTTTAGGGCAATTCCGGCATAGCGTATAAGATATGCCTACAAAAAATATTTCATAAAAATTAATAGAGATGAATTGAGGATGAAAAAATGAATTCCTTTGCAGAAAGATTTTCATATTTTTATGAATTCCATGGTAAGAAGATAATTTCTATTTCCAGACAATGACCGTAATGATGGGAGGAGCCTGGTATGACAAATACTTCAAACATGCCACGAAGGAGGAATTACTCTCAGTAGCAGTGTCTCAAGTGAAACAAATTCTGCAAATTGATAGCGACCCGGTGGCGCATCACGTTTCCATCTTGCGGCAATGTATACCACAGTACATGGTTGGTCATACAGATCGTGTAAAAAGAATCAGGAGGTACATTTCCGAGAAAAAGCTGCCGCTTCAACTCTGTGGCGCCTCTTATGACGCCGTCGGGATCAATGATGTTATAATGTCCGGCAAAGATGCGGCGGAAAGCCAACTGTAGTCAGCACAATTAGGTAAAATTAGGATTAGGAACTGTTTTCATTGTTGAATAAAGCGATTTTACTGACTCCAGTAATAATGTTTTGTACATATATATATTTATATACTTCGTTTTTATATACACGCAGTGTAACAACTGAACAGTTAAATAAACAACGACGACGATTAACATTACAGATCAACATTAATCAACGTTCGATAATCTTTGCGTAGTTGTCCAGTAAACTCATCAGGAAGTGCCGCAGTGCCTGAATTGCTCCAAGTTGAAACCATTAGCAGTGGATCACGCTTATAGAAGAAATCACAGTTCGATTAGCGTTACAAAGTATTTGTTTGGCATTTGTCGATAGTTAGTTCCCGAAAGATCATTCTTAGCACGCTGGTAGACGCAACTGTTAGACAGATCACAATTTAGGAACGAAAATTCGAAGACTCGGGTTCGGCTCGCGATTCGCAACTTCGCCGCTGGGAGCGCAGATAAAAACATACCCTGGTTCAGCGTCGCGAGATGGCGCTGCGCTCGCTGCGACGGAACCGCGCATCGCGCCGATTCAGTGATACGTACATGACAGATATTGCACAATCGCTTTTCCGCTTTGACACCGGTAACTCGTAACTTTACAACATCAACAAACTAATTACAAAAATATCCTCGACGGACGCTTCTAAAAGTCTCTAGGCGTGAATTGCGTGAAAAGTCTCTAGTGGAAGATTCCGTTAAAAAAATACTCTTCTGTATACTCTGACGCTTAATAAGTCCCGTTAAAAAAAGTCGGTATGAAGTAGCTCACCCAAGTAGAAATAAGGTTTGGAGGTGTCTGAATGTTTCTGAATGGCTCAGAAAAACTTTGAAATGTTATGTCATGAGGAAAGTACCAGTTAAGGGAGATGAAAGCATTCTAAATTAGAACTTTTGAGAGCTTTTCAGAAATACATACTTTAAAAAATGTTTCAGATTATGTTCTTAAGAACAAGTCCATTTTTAAAAACATCTCAAAACTGAAAAATAATTTTTCAGACTTTTAAAACCTTTTCAGACTTGTTAAAAGCTTTTCAGACCTTCTCCGAGATTCTATTTCTACCAGGAACTGGTTCGGTGAAACAATCAAGTATGTAGTACGGAATGTTTGTGGGCTAAACAAGTCAGGGTCCGCATTAAAATAATACTTCTACGAGCTTGTCAAGTACGTCCGTCTGTCGGTAGACGATCAGACCGCCCTGATTGGAGTAGTCCGTGTCGGTTTCCGAGTAGTAGACTCGCGCCTGGTCCGGGTCCTTCGAGTCCCGCAACTTCGTGTACACGAGGACGTTGCCGGCGAGCGACCGCAAGATGGCGTGCGGGCCGCAAATGTCCCACCTGTAGGTGGTGCTCTTGGACAGAATGTACGCGTCCGCGAGACCCAATGCGACGTTCAGCATTTTGTGTCCAGCTCCAGCAGCCTCGACGAGATGGAAACCCTCCTTCAGCAACTTGGATTTGATTTCCGGGTCCTCGGTGCGACTTAGCAGGACGATGTTGTTATTGGCAGGCGTGTCCTTTATGGAACAGTAGGGGGTACCACTGTCGTCGATGAAACCCCAGTAGCACTTACCTTTCCAGCTGAAAATGAGGGGAGGAATTGAAAATTGATCGGTGGGAACAAAGTTTCCGGATAAAAATAGGCAGAGTTAGATATTTTTAAGGGGCAAGCCGAAAAATGAACAAGCTTAAGAAAAACTTTAATTAGAGAAATTAGAGATTTAAAATACGTATTTTTTACAGTCATAAATCAAAAAATAAACTTCGAATCTAATTCCATTGCCATTTCTCCTTTCTTAAATGTTATTCAATCATCAAATTTTGATCAAATTAATAACTTTTAAAATCCTTTATCTCTTAAATTTGGCCCCGCAAAAAATCTAACACATCCTTTTTCAATCCGGTCTCGCAGGCAATCGTGTTTTATGAACTCCATTTCCCAGAACCAAAACAACATAACGTGTGACTTATAAATAATTACCCCCATCTAATCACCCATCTCAGTCGAATGCACTTAAACGCAATAAAACTTTCTATCAGTTTTCCCGGAACGAAATCACTTTCATTTTTCTTATCAGCAAACTTGCCCTAAAAGTTGTTATTTTTGTTGGAGACTTGCACACTGACTCCCATTCATTACCTCTACGAAATTCGTTACTTTAAATTCACAAAAAAATCAGTACCAGTTCCATCTGATAATTCTCGAAATAATCCAGGCGGATTCATCGCAAATATCCGGGGCAACGTCTGAAAATAAAATGCCCATAAAACACGATCTCCCACGCGTCTGAAATTTCAGCACGTAATGTCATTCAGTGGTCAGATCGCGCACTTACACGGAGTCCTGTTGCGTGTAAAATGGCTGATTAATCACACCTATAACTGGTAAATTTGTACTCATCTGATAAGCCCCGATCAGTACTGTCACGCAACGCAGACCGTTCAGGTGTATGTTTGTTTCTTTATCTACGGTCTCGGAGCCATTGATATAATCGGCCGTAGAGTCTGCGAAATTATAACTCGTTAGGGATCAGGGTTAAGGTCAAGGACAATCGTTGCATGATTTTAATTAAAAGCAATGATAAACAATACTCCGCGTGAAATTTTCTTTTGAATGTAGATAAGATCGTTGAGTTTGGGGAATCCTTTTTTGAGCATAGAATGTTCGGAAAGTGATTCTGGGTGAAAATTGGATTTGATGTTTTATCAGATGATTGTAAGTAATGAGCGGTTTTATAAGAAATGTGTAGTATTGATATTGTATAGTTACGTTTTACGTTTAAAATTAAAGATTTTTAAAATTTTATTTTAATTTAAAGGTTTGTTAAAATGAATATTTTTGACAAAAATCAATTATGTAAATCAAATGTTGCTTTTCATAAATTATAACAGTGAACTATTATTTTACGAGAGGATATCAGATTAATTAAAGAAAGCCATAAAAGCATAAAATGTTTTAACATTGTGAAATATTAAGATATTGTAAAATATTCATCAATTCATTAATTGTGTCAAATCTTTTAAAATCATTTAATAGATTTATTGGTGATTTATTAATGAATAAATCCAGTTTGGAAAATAAAATCTATCTGAATCATATGAAATAAATTGTTATTTATTTTTTAAATTGTTATTTTTGTAAATAATAATATACTCAAAAATATTCTATAAATTCTGTTAATAATATGTCAAGCTTAAATGATAAATAATTATTAAATGGTAAGTACTGATATCATTAATTATGGTCTGCTAAATTACCAATTGGATCGATCCATATAGCAATATCGTCAATAGAGGTATCAAAATCAGTTGGCACATCGTTCTTATTGGTGGACACATCTGACAAAAATATATCCCTATGGACTTCTTTGGATAATAGTTGCGCCACTTCCAAATTATTGTCCAACACTTTCATCAAGAGGCTGATGGTCTCCTCGCAGGTTGGATGAACTTCGACCGTTACGGTTTCTCCAAGAGTGTTGCTGAAGACATTGCTCTCTTCTCCCATTACACGTTTGCTCATCTCAGGAAACTGGAATTCAAATAATTGAAAGTTAGCAAATTAAACTTAGAAGTATTTTATTATATATAAATGTGAAATTATTATAAGATTTATTGATTTTTATCTTTTATTATTATTAATAATTATTAAGTAAGTAAATTTTAATTAAAATTGTATTGCAAATTATTATTAATAAATAGACATTAATCATTTTGTTAATGAAATGAAATATAGAATTAATTTCAATATTGTTTGCTACTATCCTGCGCATGTAAAGTATCGGAGACCAATTTCAGTGAGACTAATTAGTTATGTATTAAAACGTATATTTAATGGATGATTACAAGGGAGTATTTACGATAAGTAAAGTACACTGATAAGTTAATTAATTATGTAAACATTAATTGAATCTGTCAGATCCAAAAGGATCAACTAATTTTGAATAATTAATTATAAGATATATAATTACCATCAATTTTCCTGTTTTTATACTGCTTATCAATATGATGAATGAAGAATGAAAATAGCATCAGAATGATTCAACTAGAATTGTTGACTCAAATCATTCCAAAAATTGGAAGGTATTGATACAGATGTCTTGATAGGATAAATAGATTTCTATTATTCATGTAGATAGTTATCGGAACAGCTGATTCACTTAAACACTTATTTACATTTCAATAATCTCATATTGACATTTTGAGTTGTATTTTATTCTGACTCTATGAGACAGAATAAAACAATTATTTTGCCATATTTATTTAAATAATTTAGTTATTTATAATGATTAAATGTAATAAGAAATTAATCAAATAATAACAAAACAAAATAATGCTTTAGTTGACTCAACCAAACACTTTGAAGCAGCTCAATAATCCAATTGAGCTCTTAGATTCTATTTTCTACTTTTCCATTGTTATTAAAATGGACTAGTTCATCTTTCCAGTAAGTTATTCAAACCCAAACCAATGATAAGTTCATCCGAAATATTATTATTAAAAACTGAGTTTACAAAAAAATACGTTACTTTTATTTCATGAAATTCTCTGAATACATCATTCTCAATACACATTGTATTTATCGACTCTATCAATAGCCAAATAATCAATGAGTCGCCATCAAACATAAGCTGTTGTCAACATAAAAGTAGCTTTGAGGTGGCCTTGAACCAGCAAATATTGATTTCACTGTAATAAGTAGACATTGAAAACATATTCTATAATTTAATTCACATTTTTCTCCTGAAAAGCTTTAGCAGTTTCCAGTATCAAAAGTGACACCAATGCCACACTCCCAGCCATCTAAGCAGTTAAACTTGTTTCCTGAAATGGAATTACACTAACTCCGTCAATGTTAACTGTATTAACAAAACCCTTTCTCCTGATTCCATTAAATAAAGTTATCCAACGAATGAGAATCCAATAGGTCAATTCAAATTGATTAAAATTACTTTTTTCTCTTTGAAGTATATATATTTAATTATTTCGCAAAGTAAATTTGTCGTTCGTAAAATTATAAAATCATAAATTTACAGCTTATTTGGTTACCATCAAAAGATTTTAAATATTGATATATTGGACGTTTTAAATAAAAATTAATACAGATCAAATTATTTGTATTGAATTATTTGTTTTAATTGGTACTGAAGTACTTCAAGTGTAAATGATGTAAATACTTTGAAGTTAGAGAAAAAAATGTTTAATCTGATTTAAATTACATCGATCTGATTTTGATGTTTGATAAAATTTGATTTTAATGACCCTATAAATACAACTGTAATTCCATTGTTGTTATTACAACTATTTCCAGTGATACTTTTTCTTTATATATTTCCATCAACAATTTTACTAAATGTTTTGGATACTTACAGCAACAATTGACATATTTTAAATGAATTTGAATAAGTTTACAAAAGTTTGTGCTTTTCCACGATTTGTTCAACAATTGTTACTAAAACATTCTTTTCTTCTGAAAGAATGTTTTAGTAACATTCTGAGGCATTCCTTTAGTAAGAAATGTCTCTTTGGAATTGAAATAGACCAACGAAAATTCACCAATAAATCCAACAAATTTTTTCAATGAAATCGTGATTTAATATGATTTATCAATGTCCATGACCAGATCTTGCAAATAGAAACTATCCAGTGTAGTAATGTAAATAAATAAGAAATTTAGAAACATAATTCAAGAACAAGAATACAATTTTTTCATAGCTTATTTTCCACTTCATACACTGAATCAATTTCTATATATATTTACTAATATTGCATGTAAAAATATGCAATATTTTATCCAGTAGGATGGTGTATGACATTAAATATCAAATTCCATTAAAGGATTATTATAGCATAGATAATAACATTCATGATCAATTTATATTGGATACCTCACCCTATCAAATCCCTATTAATCTCTATATAAAAATCAATATTAAATCCAATAACATTCCCTCAATTAGATTCAACATTAAATAATGGCTTCCTTTTAAATCATAACACCTTTCACGCAAATTCCTAAATTCAACCTATACTTTTCCATTAGGAATTTCCATTAGGACTTTCCCGACAGACACCCTGGAAAACAATACCAATTCAAAACACCGCAGCCATGACACTATAACCCGACAATCGGACCCGCCTTCCTCTCATCAGCTTCACCCAACCCACCAAACCCACCACGGCACAATCGATCCTTATTCAACCGGCCGATTTCCACCCACATTGCCAATGTCAAAAACCTCCCCTTATCCCCTGTCCCATCAACATCAGACTTCCGTCTCGCAAGTCAGGCAACCGCACCTCGACTCCGATGTCATGCTTGATCGTTTCCTGGATGAGCACGTCCGCGAGCGTCTTGAAGTCCTGGATGAAGCGCGGGTTGCGCTCGTCGTCCTTCTTCTCCTGCACGAGCAGCGGGAAGACGCTGCGGCTCTGTCGGCAGACGCGCGCGATGTTCGCCGCCTTCTCCGAGACCTTGAGCAGCACGCGCAGCAGCCTGCTGCCGTCCTTCATGCTCGCGAGCTGCCGAAAACGCGCGCGTTACGTAACCGGGCGGGAAACCGCGTTGGCGCGACGGCGGCGGGATCGATGCGAGCCGAGCGAATAATCGACTGCGGCACGCGGCGCTGCGTGGCGGCCGAATCCGCGCGCGGCCTTCGCCGAGCCGAATTGTCGCGCGCACGTGCGCTACGCCGCCGATCGGCGAGCGCGGCCAATCGCGGCGCGCATAATTGGCCGCCGAAAGCGCGATAACGATTTGTTGACAAGCGCCGCCGGAGACGCGCGAGAGCGGCTGACGTCGCGATCGATAAAATCGCGAATCCTTAATGCCGCGCGCTGACGCACGTGTGAGTAGCTATTTTTGACGAGACAATCGCGCTGATTGGCGGGGGGGGGGGGGGGTAATTGAGGAGGGGAGGGGGGTTGGATGGGAGTTTGCGGTATGGGAAAATTGTATGAGGTTTTTATTTGAAATTGGCATGATTTCTCATATGAGAACTGATGAGGTCTCATATGAGATCTCATTTGAGAAGTCATTTGAGATCCCAAATGAGAAATCACATGAGATATTACATCTCGGATGCCGTGAGTTCTCATATGAGAAATCAATCAATTCCGCATATGAGAACTGATGAGTTCTTACGTGCCAAAATATTGTATCTGTTTGTCTTGGCGGGTTGTGAGAATGGAAGGAGCGGAGTAGTATGATTTTGGACTAGTGATGTGGAAATTAATGTGCGGTTTCTGACCCTGGTTTTATATATATCCTATTGATTTTGATGGATTTTTTTTAAGGATTGAGGGATTTCGTTGTTTGGAAATTTGAAAGAAAGATTTTATTTTTTGACATAAATGGAGTTAATATACCCTATGAATTTGCCCAGATATAACTCAGAGTCAGTCAATATTGGAAAGCCAGATTAGGACCATAATAGTTCTCATTCGTAGTTCCAGTCTAAGCTCAATATGTGGAGACGTTGTATGGAAAATCTTCTCCTAGCATTTCTCCAGGTATTGGGACAAATATAGATCCACATTCAACCAAGTCATTGTCCTCCATACCGTGGAGTCAATCTGTATCTTCAGGCTTTGTTCAATGGGTAGGTCATAGATTAAGATAATTCTTCAAGTCTACGGTACTGGAGTCAGTGTTTTCAATTTTATTATTTCTAAGCATAATTTTGAGAATATCAAATGTAACCCACTGATTCTTTGATAATATAAGATTAGTTTCATCGAAAAACATTCAACTTTCGTGAATCGGATCAGAATAATAGTAAATTCATATAATTCTGACAAGCTGTACGCGTTTGTTCCAATTTTGCTTATATTTTGAAACTAGGAAACAATAGATAGATTACACACTAATGTACCTCAAACTTGAAAAATCACATTAAAGTTTCAGGTAGTGACGACTTTTTGGTACGGCTGGTAACATGGGCCCAAAGTGTTTTTCTTTTGTCAATAATATTGAACATATTTTGCAAGAAATAAGAATTTCATAGGTACTTATTGTTCATTTTTAATAAAAATTATTTATTAACATAATAAATAACGTGATTATAAAGAAAAACATAATTATAAGAGAGTAAATAATTTGGCCGCGCGAAAAATGAATTTAAATACAAATATATGAATTATGTTATGAATTGTTTATATTTTCTTAGAAATTCTAAGCACAAAATATTAAATTGTTAGATATGTGTATAACAGCATATTACTGCTGCCATTAATAATAAATAAATAAAAAATCAAAAATAAATAATTTTTTTATTTGTAAAGATTTCTGGAATATAACAGGGATGTACCCTCCCCCTCCCCCGTCTCGATTCCGACCCGATACGTCGGGTTTTCATACCGAGGTGGAATCGGGTCGAAAACAGATCAGAAAAGAATTGTATACGCCGGAAAAGAGTCAGAAATAAGATTTGATTATTTTCCCGACGCGATTCTGACCCGATTCAGAGTGTAGGAATTATATGAATATACTATTATTCTGAATCCGACTCGATTCCGATGTGTTAAAATGGTCGCCTACATTCAGATTCTTTTCCGATCCGTTTCCGACCCGATTAATATTCCTAGCAGCTAAGTTATTCCAGAAAAATATTTCCTAATAGAAAAACGTGCAGACAACATGTTTGCGTAAAATTTGCAAATTCTTAGTATCTAAATAGAAAAGCGTGCAGGCAAACATGACTGTGCAAAGTTTGTACAAAGTTTGTAGTATTTTTCTATCTGGGTTCTGAATACATTTCTGGAATAATATGAGCTTTTAGGGTGACTGCTCAAAATCATGGATTTAAAAAAAAATTAATTCGATTATCTGTTCTTTCCATATCCCCTATACTAGTTTTTCCTTCAGCATGAACTCACATTTATTCTACATTTTGAATTTTTGAAATAAATTGAAAAACATTAAAGTTGTTATTGCACTCCCTTCTTAAACTATCCGAGTAGTACCTCGGCGTGCGATCCGGCTTTCGAGGTGGAATTTGATTTCGGATTCCGAGTCGCATTTTGTTGAAATTATATTTTATTCCTAGACAAATATTTTAATACGGTCTTTATCTTTGAAATGCTCGATCACGCCATCTGTCGCAACAGTTGACTGATTAAATGTTTATTATTCATTAAAACAACAATAGTTAATCTAAATCAGAGGAGTATGTTTCAAAAGAAAACTGATGCTGTTCGAATAAATTTATAGTAGACATTTTGAACGAGTCTTGAACTTTGGCCGAGTTATACTTTCGGAATTCCGCGTGGAAAAAAGGTTTTTGAACTGATTAGTTGAAAGATCAATCCGACTCGGAATCCGAAACCAAATACCACCTCGGATGTCGGATCGCACACTGAGTCGGAATCTGACGTCAGATTTCGGCCCAGATAGTGAAAGTAGAGGTTTGGATTCGCTGTTTCTTTTGGCGCACTGATCTTTTGGCGCAAAAATCTTAATTAACGCATATACTACATTATACGGAGTTTCTACAAATTTACAAGTCACAAAGTAATTTTTTGACTGAATCTTCCAACTTTAATTTTGAAAACATACTTTCCCTTTTTTAATCTTTGTGATTAAACCTTTTTTGTTTAATCACAAAGCCTTGTATTGCTAAAAATCTATGTATGATATCAAAATTCCCTTTAAAATATTTGTTCTCGAAGAAATCAAAACACAATTTGTTGAAGAGATTTTGTTACTTTCTAAATAAACACTTTCTAATTAAATATTAATTCACGACTGCGCTATATATACCCCCCTCACTTCACTCAAACTTTTCATTGCACATAGTGAATGAATCTATATATTGTTTTGATGCAAAGTTCAAATTGCTTTTACGGACAGTTCAACGTTTGCTTTGGGAATTAACGCTTTGAAATGAAGCATTACGAAAAACGCTTTTTTAACATAGTCTCTGATGGAAAGTGTTTAGATAATAATTACAAATTTAAACAGTTGAATACATATATGATTTTTGACTGAAATTTGTACATATTACACCTCGTTTTCCCAACACCTCACAAAATATCAAATTGCAGTTTATTCCTTATCATGTGGGTTACAGGAACTCTGTTTCAAAGTTGTATATTCTTTCGTCAACTGATCTCTAAACAAAATGAAAACGACTGTTACACATCTTTGATGCAAAGCTTTGATCATAATGAAACTGCTTTTATAACAATTGTGTCTTGTTTGACTAGTTGTTTTGACTAGTGAGTACAACTGGAATATCACCTTAAGTTAATCTAACTAGTGATGCACTGAAAAAAAAGATAACATCCAACTGTGGAGGAAAAACTTGTACAATTTCTAGAAACAGTCTTAATTATTTGTAACAGTCGCAATGACACGTAGTCATAATGTTCAATCGATTAATTAAAAAGAAAATCGGAATTCGAGCTCACAAATTCGAGACAAAGGTCTGACATTATAACCACTCGGACAAAATCCTTAATTTTGTCGTTATACTTTCGAGATTCGTTCAGAAGCTTTACTTTAAGTTTATCTAAACAACATCATTTAAATGGAATTTTTGAAATTTCTGCATCCAAGGTCGTGAGTTAGAATGTCAGCTAAGGCCTGGAGGTTTTTTACACCAATCGTTGAAAAATCGTTAACTTCGCCTCAGATAAAAATAATATTAGAAAATGTCTACAAACTTTACAATGGACTATTTTTCAATTTTTCCTTACGGTGTGAATATTTGTGAGTAAATTCTCATTTGTAAGGAACTTTCACCCACACGTTTCTCTCATTACAAACTCACTGGGATTCCCAATTTCGATACTGTCTCAGGAACAGTCCACCAACAATTTTCACCAGCAAAATTTCCTCGAATATCTACCAGCTGCTAAAAACACTTACCGTTTACCTTTGATACAAGTTTGAGAAAGAAAAACAAACTACAATCTTACCTTATCTTAAACAAAATAATAATAAAACAAAATTGTAAAAAGACGAAGAGTATGAAAATGAATGAAACCGCTGGCCTTTCACACAAAATCTAAGTTTATTCAGTTCGTAAACCAAAGTCAAAGGCGTTACACATCTTTAGTAAATGTTCCGCAAAATTCGTATGTACAGTCTGGCATCTGGGTCCAACTTCGAGCCCAACAATTCTGCCTCGTGGTCCCGCTGACGTACACTTAGTGATTAATCTGTCAGAAATAGATTGGAATCGAGTAAGTGAAGTCGTTCTGGGAAATCGGGCGTTGCATAAACAAGCGATATGCAAACCAAACAAAATCGATCCAGAAATGCAGCCTGGACTAAGGCAACCGAAGAAACGTATCCTCTACAGACATGCACGTTACGGCTGTTGCAGTTGCAATGATCTAAATTTAGGAGCCGTCTGACAACGGCCGATACGTTTATCAGATCTGCAATTAATTGCAATGCCTATTCCGACAGTGTCATGCAAAGTACGTGTAACACTTTTTACACTTTTGTGTAACATTTAGTAAATGCTGTGTAACGTGTTTTCGTCAGAGGATGTATCACACGGAAAGAAACAACTCGCAAGTGGCGCTCAATTTTTGCACATGACGTTTTATTCTCGTTTCATTCTACCTCTAACAATTCGAAGCAAAACTGACGAATCGCAGCATGCCCAAGTCAAACTACTGCATACAAAGAAACTTGAAAGATACAATTTAAACTGACTCCAAGTTGGCAGTTCTCATGTTAGTATAATGGGATTGTACGGTGTACTATGTGGTTGATGTATATTGATGATACTGTATATCTTGGTGTAAGAATCGGTTTCAATTACACTAACATGAGAAAGTCCTTTGATATTGAACGTTGATTCATAAAGGACGATTGCACTCGCGTTTGGCAAGTTTGCCCACAGCCAAGCGGAAATTAACTTGGAGTTAATTTCGTCAATCGATGTTCGAGACAAAAAACAGCCTTTTAGTTCAGTGTGGTTAATGTAGCAGTCTTGTCGAGCAAAGAAACGTTCATTGATTGACTGTACCTGCGTATTTGACCTCATCGAAAGCTTTTCTTGCTTTCTTTAACTCTTCGTTCATTGTAAGTAGGTCTTTCACTCGCGCATATTTCCTCTGATCTTTGCGCACTGAAAACAAAGGTTCGCTATTTGAGTAATTTGTTGCCAATGAATTATTTTTTGTTGAACGTCTCTGGTAAAAGTAGGAATATATTTGCCTTATAGGAAACATATATTCCGAATATATTTTTAATACGATAATATATTCCTGATATATTCTCAATATATTCCTAATATATTTCCAATTTTTGCAGTACATTGGGAATATATTGTAACTTTTGCAATATATTTGGAATATATTTCTCTTTTTATTTGGAGTGTTATTCGTTTCAGTAAGGATTTGATGACATTAATTGATTTAAATTAATTCAGTGTTGGAAATGTGATTATTTAAACAAAATTAAATTAATCAATCTATTCGATTTAAATCAAGAAAATTATGATTTTTATCAAAGTTATGTATCTTAATTAACTGATAATTAATTAATTAATTAATTAATTGATACTTTTTTAACATCATATTAAAATTTTTATTCGATAATTATCATAATACATTTTTAATATGATAATTATCATATTAAATATGATTTATTATCATATGAAATATGAAATATGAAAGCATTTCAATATGAATGATCTCACCTAAAAATACAATGTCCTCCACTTGGACTCTTCCAGTTCTTCCGATTTCCATTGCTCTGTGGGTCATTTCAGTGACGAATTCAATGACGAGATCTTCCAAAAGGTCAACACTTTCTGTGTATGGATTTTGGTCATCTCCAAATCCGTACATCATACAGCGCAATTCCTTGGAAAACAGCCTCTTTCGTCCGCCAGACAAAGTTCCACCAATTTGGATCTCGGTTTCCTCATCTTCGAACTGCAAATAGGGGGTCAAAAAATTATGCAAAATGAAAAATAATGGAAAAGTATCCAGCGACTATGTTCTTGCATCCAGGAGATGTGAGATACTAATTGCAACTGCTTTTTTGCCAGATTAACAATTATTTAATGATGCAAATGATGGAAGGTTAAATGGCTGTAATTATTCACAAGTTTTTTCTGGGAAGGGATATACGTTACTGTGAAAATACACTGTTTCTTAGTTACGTTAGAAAAGGTCGTTTATTTTACTGGACAGTGCTTGTTAGAAAAAAGTGTGTTATCTCCAAGCAATTACAGACAAACTTTGCTATTGAAGAAAGATTCTTAACACTCGTGAAAGTGGATTGTAGTAATTTAGTTTTTAGAGGCAGTTTGCTGTTACCCAATGACCTACATTAGAGGAAAACAAAGTTCAGTCTTGAAAATTGAATTGTTTCCTTTTGAGAGGTATAATGTTCATGAAGAATAAGTAGCGGTTTAAAAAGTAACAGTTCCATTGAAACCTATAGGCTATTTTGAATATTTCATTAGTCTTCGTTTGGTGTCACCTTGTACAATAACTAGCCATTATTGTTGATATTTGCTGAATTGGGTTTGTTACTGTTATCTCCTGAGCATATGAAATTATTTTTTCCTCACTCGGGGCGGAAATGCCCACATTCCCGACCTGACGGGTGGAAATCTAGGCTTTCCGCTCCTTCGTAAAGAAAAATATCGTACATGAATTTAGGGAGAAATTTTGAAATCCCAAATTCCCTCCCTATTGGTGTAATTTACTGGTAAAGTGTATGTAAATTTGATTTAAGATTTTTTTTTTCAATTTTTATACATATTTTGTAGAAAACTTAAGGAAAATTTATGCAATTATACTGGAATAAGAAATGGATAAAGTGTTTCTAATCTAATACTAATAAAACAGATAATGTTTTAATTACTGACCACTTTTAATTATTTGAAAAATAAGAATATTTAAAATAGATACTTTCCATAAATTCATGAATTTGAATGTTTTTAACAAAATCTTAAAATGTTTAGAAATATTTTTATGTATTTTCATTAAATGTCTTTTAAAACAGATCAGTTGTGGAAACATATATTTTTGTCTGCTGAAAATACCATAAAAATTATTTATGTTAAATATTAAAAAGTCCCTCAGTTGAAATCACTATCCTGAAATTAACGGGGAGAAACTCAAGTAAAATTTTCAAAATTTTGATAATTCGATTGTACATACTTTGAAGAATATGTCACGAAGTTTCAACTTCAAATTCGAATTATTGTCGAAGTTGTAGCGATATGAACGAACGCTCTCTAAGCCGATATTATATGTAGCAAAAACTTTGTATGTGTTTTTCTCAAAACATGATTTTTCAATCTGGTGAGTACGATTGCAGGAACAGTATTCATTGGATTCAAATGATATTATGATAAATTTAAAGATTTATTAATCCTGGTATCGATGAATGTATTTATTTTTGCATTTCTTACATTTAAACAATTTTATGTCTTAAAAAGTGTCGAAAAACACAAGAAACAAATTTGTTTTCTAAAGCCATATTTGAAATGAAATTTGCAACTTTTTGGATTAAAAAAACATTCATCGACGATAAAATTTTATGAATTTTTTTATTTTTCGATCAATAAGTTCGTTTTTTTTTTTGCTACCTGAGGCGAAATCTTGCAAACCAATGTGAGCTGCTGCAAAATCACAGCTTCATCAATTCTACTGGCGTCATCTAGGTTTTGGTTTTTTACAGTTTTTGTAAATATGTAAATTTTCTTTAGAAGTAGAAGAATAAAATGTAAAAAGTTCAGCATTGATAAAATATATCATTCTCTTGTAAAAAATCTCAAATATTTATTTTTTTTATCAATTTACTTTGGTTTCCCTCCTTAATAAAACCGAAATTTGTACTTTTTCCATATTTTCATTTATTTTTTATTATTACCTTTCTGCAAATAAGTTTGTATCATAGGATAATATAATACCTTAAGAACTTATTTTTATAAAAATCATTTATCTTAATTGAAATAAAGCTTTTTACTTAATTTAAATCATTACAATCCTTCTAAAAACAATGACATTTAACGAAACTAACTATTTAACGAAAAAATAGATCACAATGACATTTGCGAACGAAAAACAGACAACAAGATGACATTTGAACAATGAAAAGCAGACAGCACGATGGCATCAACTCGACCTGAATTCCAGGTTATGTTATTGTCCATCGATCGCTCCTCCATAAATAATAAACAAGCGCTACTTCAACCAATAATTACCTGCTCGAAAGCTTCTTCGGCGGCCATGTTAATTAAATCCCGTTGTCACCGGGATCTCGTCTCCCCGGCGCGATACTATCGGCCAAGTAATTGCCGCGTTATTAACACGGAATCCACAGGCGCTCGCGTGCGTACTCTGAAACTTAATTTCTTCGTAAGATACGTACGATTCGTTAATCCTACGCGCTATTCTTCGTATTGACCGCGAAGATAACGACCGGACCTCACCCTGCGCAAGGTTATCGTCAAAATAACAGAGCACACAAGGTCCCACGCAACTCGTCCGATCACCTGTTTCGCTCCCGACTTAACCTCTCTGGCGCGTGACGTCACCGGAACTCGTCGATTCCCGCGAAAACTGCGACAATTTAGTCGGAACTTTCCGGGAAAAGGACGCGCGAAAAGGTTAAGTTCGGAAAACAATCGCGGCGTTTGAAATTTCACAACAAAGCGACGTCACTGGTTTCGGGCAGTGCTGTACGAATAAGAGGGGGTGCCCCTGATGAAATCTGAGTTGAAATGATAAATACATTTAAAGGGATTGAAAACAATTTTAGGTGGTTTGTTAGGTTATCTGGTTGGTATTGTTAGTGGTGTGACAATGACAAAATTTTTAAGGTATTCGGGGTGTTTTGAACGACGGCCGAATTGCGCCCCACAAATACGGCCCTGCGCGCAGGTGTTCGGCCGGCGAATCTGCGCAAGCGCAGCGCCGCTTATAAATATCAATTGTTGGTTTCTGTGTTTACAGAGTTTGACAGTTTTTGCACGCTCGTAACGACGAGCGCGTTCTCGCGAAGTTCCGGGAAATTCGTCGAATGATGCGATTTTGCGAAACGAGTTCGCGCGCGAATAGGATGAATGGTAAATGGGACCGGATATCGATTTGTTGGCGCGGCGATTTATAAATAAACAATCGAAGATGCGCTCGATGAACGGCGACTTCGACGGAAAGCGTGTGAATTGAAATTCGCGTGATTGCCGCGAAGAACGGAGAAACATGAAATGCAGAAGAAAACGCCGAAAGGAAGCTTGTGAGTTGTTTGTTTAAAACTTTTTTGTTCGTATGTGGTTGTTTTTAATTGTAAATCATTGGATCTTATACTTTTATGAAATCAGTTTGCTTGTGAGTGGTAAGGTCGAAACGCCATCTGCAGAGGTTCATGGAATGGTGAATTTGCTGAATTTTTATGGAAATCTATCTCTTAATTCAGAAATGTACTTACCTAAATATTCTGAAAAATAGAGGAAAGTATAACGATAAGTACTAATCAAAGTGTCAGTTTTCCTAGAATAATTTCCTACAATATTCATCAGTTTCAACCCTTTGTTGAATGTTTCACTTTATGAATTTTTTACCTTAATTTGAAAACAATAGGAGACCTCGAAACGACATTTTACTTCAACGAATTTCTGGATTTTACTGTCATGTTGGGGACGAGTTATTGAACCTCTGAAGACCGATTCAAATGTTTGTGATACCAATGCAACAGTTCGTTTTTATACGCAGTTGTAAAGATTCATGGTTTTATTTTCAATTACACATTTACGAGGGGTGGGAAAAATTGTTATGTGCCAGGGAAATACATCATAAAAACCTTATTTTTCAGATCGATCTGATTCTCCACATTCGTAGAATGTTGTAAAATAACAGTGAGCTATTAATTATTAGTTGTTCAAACAATAAATAGAAAGATCCTAACTCCGTTAATCTAGCTCTTTCGTTTCACCTTAATATAGAAATTATTCACTTTTTCCTAAACATAATCGTATAACAACTAATGTTATAAGCTTCCCTTAAAATATTTTCAATATATTTTGTTTAAAAGAAATGAATAATGTTTCATAGTATCAAATAATACCCTAGTGGGAACAAATTCTGCAAAAGTTTGCAAAATCCTCTGCAAAGATCTGCAGCGTGTCTGATAATTTGTGTAAAACTCTGCAAAACTCGATATAATTCTGAACCTCTAGAAAACTCTGAAAAAAAACTCTGAAAAGGTGCTTAAATTGAAACCGTTCAGAATTTTGCAGACAGTTCCTGGAAAAGGTTGCACTTGTATAATAAAGAATATCAGACTTTCGCATATATACAGAATGTCAGACTTTCGCAGATTTAAAACTCTTGCAGAGTGATTTTGTGAACAGTCTACAAAAATCTTACAATTATTGGGAAGGTGTGTAAATGTATTTTGCAGAACATCGCAGATTCAATTGCCTAGAAGAGCAATTTTGTAAAAAGTCTGCAAAAGTCTGAAAATGATTGGGAAAGTCGAAAATAGTATAATACTTTACAAGTGGGAGAAGTAAAATGTTGCTGTCACGAGTGTCTGCTAAATATATTTTCGGCGTTCCTCAGACTTTTTCAGACAATCGAGGACTTTTGGCGAGATCACTCTACTTTTTTTTTTTTGTTGGAACTCTGTAAAATTCTGATAAATTTTGCAAAATACGTTTGCAATTTTCAAAGTTTATTTCAGAGTTTTCTAGACATTTGCAGACTTTTGTAGAGTTTTATAGAGTTTTTCAGAGATTACCAGAGATTTTGCAGATCTTTTCAGCGGAATTTGCAGACTTTGGCGAATTTAATAATAATTTATAATTATATTTCTATATGATATTCACATAATCATGATAGTTTGCATATGAGAACTTATATGAAATTTATTTTTAGGGGTACTCTCTTGTCTAATGCATGAACTCTGCAGAACAAGTGTTCAAAACACGATCCACATATTTTCCATCATTTTTGAAAATACGAAATAATATTTTGAAGTGTTTAAAAATGTTTTCGCAATCTCGTTTCGTAATCTTTATAACACTTACAGTGACGTTTCGAAAATATTGTAATAATATTAATATTCCTATTTTATATAAAAAAAAATTAATTCATCATTATAAAGAAGTAATCTGTTCTAAACAATAATAATAACTGTAATAATAACAATGATAAGATGTGTCTGTTTAAATTGCAGTTCCTCAAAAAATAAAGACAGATCTTACCAATTACCAAAAGTAAAAGTCATCAATTTCAAAGATGAATTTCTCTCACCTCTGCCAAAGTCGACGAAATCAACAAAAAGAAAAAGCAAACCGGCCATCTTGCCAGATCTCAATCAGGACAATGATGGCACAAGTTGGGGCAGACGCGATAGTGAGAACTCTGGCTCCTGTTCCAAGGATATCGATGCAGTATCGACGCTCAAAGTTGTGGAACAATGGAATATCGTTGAGGACATTTTGTACGAAAACAAAGATCGGCCAGATACAAACAGAGCTCTGCTGGAAGAGTGTCAGCAGTGGAATCGTCAGTTGCCGCATTTGCGAATCATTGGCACAAATCGCCAGGAGAAAGAGGAACCAAAGAAGGAGGAAAACAAAACGGAGGAAAGTGACGACGAAGAGGAAGCGAGAAAAGACTTGTATTTGGAGAATTTGGAGCGACGAAGGAGTAGCCAGTTTTCAGTCGTAGTAATGATAAAATAAAAATATATTATCCCTAATATTATAAGCCGTATTATTATAAGTTAAACTACTTATAATAATATAGAAATAGTGTATTCAAATTAGAAATAAAGTGTAGAAAAATAAAATTTGACTTTTATTGTAAAATTTTTATTTTGTTGATATAAATGAAAAAAAAAGATTAATTGTATTACGAGTTTCTTTATTACGATTATAGATAATATAGTATAACTAATTCATACTAGAGCTGAAACTAAATTATGAATATAAATTAACATAGTAAACCTGTTTGCTCTCTCTCATTTTTAATAACAAAAATACTCATTGGTATCAGTCAAGTTTTCCTACCCTTATTTGTTAATGCACAAGCGGATCCAATTTAGATTAAGTTTCAATTGTTCGCTTATCGAGTCAAATTAATCTGACCCGTGCTTTACAGGAAATTACAAAGTTGACTGCCCAAAACCGTCGACAAATCAGGGAATACGTGCTTGACAATCTACTGGAGTATGTCTGTTCTGAGCTTTCATATTACCAGCAAGAATTGGAAGAAGCGACGCATAACTTTGGAGAGTATTTGGATTTGAGTTCCTTCGACGATGTACCTGAAAGGGCCGACTTTATGAATGGACAGGATAGAAGTAACGAGAATCCTGCGTTGGATGATGAGAAGAAAATAAAAACTGTTTCATCCAGGTTGCCAAAATTCAAATAAAATCATTTCATTTGAAATATTCACAAACTAAAATAGTATTCAGTAATCAGTTAACAGAAGGTTACAGATCTTTATTTATAATTGCAGTGGCGAACCAAGCAATGGTGATGCAAAAGAAAGTCAGCCAGGTCTTCCAAACACTGGTCGCCCGAGACCAGGCATGGTTTTTGGCGAAAAAATAATAGTTAGTCCAGTTCCATGTCCCATTTCCACGAGGGAAAGTTTTACGGCGATGAAAATCAGTCCGATGCAGTTAGTGGGACGTCCGGTGGAATTCACAACCAATCGAGGTTTATGAAATACACTTCTTCGTCATACGTACACGAAAAGTCGTGCACGTATGACAAATTTTCACCATAAAATTCGAAAAGAAATAAAACGAAATTTTAATCGCTTGGGAAGAATTTAATTATGTCGCATGGAAACTACAGTTACCATTGCCAAGAATTACTCACAACTATTTTCAGATCGAGCAAATTCTAAATGTCAGACCCCTTTACTCTTCATTGTATAAAAAATATTATGAAACTTATTTTTTATACTCTGGTTAATAATTAATATATTTCAATAATTAAAAATATGTTCCAAATATATTGTAAAAATTACAATGTATTTCAAATATACAACAAAAATTAGGAATATATTGGAAATATATCGAGAATATTATTTTATGAAAAATATATTGGCAATTTATGTTTCCTCTATGACCAATGCATTCCTATTTTCACTAAGCTTGCTATTTAAAATATCGTGGAAAATCCCTGCACACAATTTGCGAAGAAATACACTCACGTTCTTCGTCCTATTTGTTAGAACAAACTTAGGATTTTTCACACCACTGTGGACAATGTCTTTATTAGTGAATGATTTTCACCAAATGTTACATCGATTTCGACATGTTTTGAAGAAATTTTGTTACATATCTGTAAATAGCACCGATGATCCCGTATCTCTCTTAATTAAACATTATTACTTAGTTATGTTTTTTTTGTATGTAAATGTAATGTAATTTACATTTACATACACTTACATGTGTATGTAAAATCCAAAATGAGAATGTAAAAAAACATTTTACATTATCTCTTAGTTATGAACATATTGTAAATTGGGCGAATGTCTGTTAAATAAAGATTATTATTACTTTTAATTTAAAATGCTTCCTTCCGAAGTAAAACTTCGGAAGGAAGTTCTTCTCATAAAGTACAATTTCGTTTTTCTATTCAGGGAGTGACTTTTCTTTTTGCTCCCTAAATTTCAAAGAAAAAACGCAATCCTTATACTGTTAACGAACAATATCATATGCACTTTAGCATTAAAAAAACTACCTTTAACTCCCTCGGTGCCTACTTTAGCATAAAATAATTATTTTCGCAACTAACTAATTAATTTCGTCCAAGGTCACTCGTCGCGAACTTCGCATACTCCGTCTTCAAGGCCAACTTCGATATCTCTGGTATCAAAACCACATTTCGGATGGTACATTCCTGATTACTTTACGCCAACTCCGCAAAATGTTAAGCTCTCTCCTATAGAATTACCCGCACTGCCAAATCACACGAAGAGGTAATTAAAGTTACCTCGCCGACTGATTTACATTTCCACATCAGATGTTAACTTTCACGTTCGCCGGTTATTTTTAATACCCTTTAAGTAAATTGATTTTTATTAACTTTCAGATCTACAACAGCAGCCACGTACAATCATCGTCGAGTATCGCTGAACCCACTCAACTTTTCCGATCCGCCGAAGACGAAGCGGAAAGAAAAAACGCCGAACGGAAACACGAAAAGTGATAGCGCGGAGTTGCTCGAAATTCAAGGCACTCGCATTACGGCGAACAATAAACCGAATATCAGGAAACAGAGGCTGCACAAGTAGACGACTCGAGAGTACAATTATTTTTTATACATCCATATGAAAAATTGTAAATAGCGCGGTCGCGATGCGATCGATAAATGCCGGCGAATGACGTGCCGCTGAAACTCGATATTCGAAGCGTTTGCATGTTTCACGAAAAACGAAAAGATTGGCTTTCGCAACAAACGTTTGCGAGTGAAGACTTAATTTTGTACGAACGAAAGCGGAAATGCCAGTCGCGCGCGCGAATGCATCATTTATCATTCGCGAGGAGCAAAAAATCGTCCTTTCTCCACGATCCGTCGTTAAAATCATCCATTCGACACGATTGACAAATGTCATAGGATTTGATCGATACTTTGTTCGTTCTATTTACCGATTAATGTTTTTGAAATCTGATTAATCGATGGGAAAGAATTGTTGATTTGCCTATGTGACTGACATTTGCAATTGACAAATGGGAATGAATAGTTAAAATCCTATTATTTTTAATAGGAAATACCACAATTGATTCAATTCGACTGTAAGTTGAACGAAAACGAATTCTCGTTGAATTGAAAATTCTTCAGAACAGAATAAAATGGAATTGAAAATCAAATGATATTCCGAATCTTTCCCCTAGGGAATCCTATTAGTTCTAAAGAGAAGTTGAATAAGATTTTATCGGTACGAATAGATTTTTTAACGAGAGATAATTTGGACTGGCAAAAATATCTTTAATTGCGTCAATCGATTCGTTAATTGCCAAGATATCTGAGGCAGATTGGCAATTCCGAGTTCCGTTGTTATCGTCGTTGATCGGTGCTTTGCATATCGGAAGCGAAATTAAGTTAAAATGAATAAGCGTGTTTCGCGTGGGCTCAGACGAACGAATGTAAATACATGTACATAAACGAAACGTGTACTGCTCTCAATGATCCCGAGATTGCGACGTTGAATCACGAGCTTGATTCCGGTCTGAAATTTATGTGGCTTTTATTTTTTATCTTTCCATTAAGCCGATTCATAACACCCGAATAACGCGATATTTCTCTTTTATCGTTCGTAAACGCAAATGCATTCTCATTTCAATACTTTCTGTTTCTGCCACAGTTCTTTCAGTCGAGTGAAACTGAAGTTTTTCTGTTTGTTTGACTGCTTTCCGCGTTTGTGGTGTTTGTAGTAGATGGCGCGCTCCGTCAGGAAGATCAGCAGGGATAGGATGACGCCGAAAATCCAGAGGAAAAAACTCGGCGCCACTTCGACCATGGTGATGCTTTCGGCTGTATAAACGTCACGTCGGCATTCGGGGGTTCTCGTTCGCCACCGGGTTATGAGACGTTGTAGGAGTCCCCGTTCGAACATTTTGATGCAGCTGCAAAAAGTGACATTTTTTAGTTCAATGAGTTCAATGAATGAATGAATGTCTAAATCAAACTTGTGGAATGATTAATAATATTAATCATTCCATAAGTCCATAGTAAAAATTTAACTATGTGCAGCTGAGATTTCATAGAATTTCAATGAATAGGGCCTTTCATGAATAGTTACGAATATCTATGAAAGATTGTGAAAATTGATACTTTTACCTAAGGATTCATAAGTTGAACAATTTACACATTTGATTCATAGATATTCATAGCTATTCATAACAAAAATCCTGTAAAAAATTTATTGAAACGCTGTGGAACTTCAGTTGTTTGTTTCATACAGATTCATATTTAAATTTTTACTATGAATTTCGGTGCATTTTACACCAGGGATTCCATACGAAATTTGATTCTATACGTAATCGTTCATGGGTTCCCATATACAATTCCATATGAAGTTCCATATGGGACACTGTTTTTTGTGGGATTCCATAAGGTGTCCCATATGGATTGTTTCAGCAGAGATATACAAGGTGTTTCAAAACAACCTCAACAAATTTTGTGAGCAGAAGCTGCGGAAAAAAATAAGAAGAAAATAGTCTATATAAAATTTTGTTTCGGGCCTAGGTAGTAGTTTTTCAAGAATGATTATGTATAACTATTAATCAAGTTAGTTTACATTAGTTTATAAAATTACACCAACTTTGACCGTTTTATAAGCGAGATAATTTATGTCAAAGTTGAGATGTTCAACATGGAAGAGGTAAAAAAAGTATGGTTTTTTAACGTAACAGTCGAGATATCTTTGTTTCTTTTTTCACTTTTAGCTTTACAAATAAAAAATAATATGTTATTTTATGGAATATAAAGTATCTCTTAGTCAAAGAAAGGTCAAAGTGACAGTATCATTATCGAGTAATCACTTATAAAAGTGATAAAAAGGGCTATTTTTCATTGTAAAATAGCTTTATTAAAAAAAAAGAAAAATGAATGTATTAGGTGAGGAAGATTTATTTAATCATTCATACAAAAATATTAAAACTTTTTTATTTTGGGTACAAGCAAAGTTATTGCTCATTTTATAATGTAAAATTGTTGGTCGATTCGTATTGACCGAATATAAATTCGAATTAGTTGATTTTTTCTGTTAAATTTTTACTTACTTCAATACAGTTTATGGAGAGTGTAATTATTTTACAACTTTATATCACATCTAACTCTAAAGCTTACAATTTCGGCCACAGCTATAACTTTTTAGAGCGCGGCTGGCAAAACAAAAGTTTGTTTGCAACAATTTTGTCTTATATTTTTTACGCTTTTTTTAATATGTTTTTTTTGTTTATTTGGTTCCAATAAGGTGAGATTCAAAACCTGTTAAATATACGTATAAAAATTATATTTCTCTATATAATTTTTATACGTATTTTTTAACAAGTGGACATAAATGGCTCAGAACCATATAGCTCCACAGTGGACCAAACGTGGGACTGACCAGAAATTGGTCAAAAATGGGGCAAAAAACAACCAATAATTGAATAAATAAACTTCTTTGGACAAACATTGACCAATTCAGGAACTGCCTGGTTCACTTGGTCAGCATTGATAGAATTTAAATTGATAGAATTTATACATATTTTCATACAAAAATTGGGTCGCCATGTAAACATACATGTTAATTTAGACGTCTGTTCTACAAAAACCACATATATTCTCATATACTGACACGACAATTCTTATAAGTATTTTCTATCGGAATATTACCCAAGCCTCAAAATCTCTGAGAAAGGGCTGTCCAAACGAGTGTTCGTGTACAAAAACTGCGGTCGTGCGATGTGGACTTCCGTTAGTTCACATATTTTTCGATTGTCGAAAGTTCGTTCGATGAGAGGATATCCAGCTTCTGGCACAGTGTGATAAGCGAAACCACCCTCGCGCACTCGTCTGATGCCTTCCTCCACCAAAACGAACCTCTCCTGTTCTGGGATTTTGGACCAACGTGTATGGGAGAAAGTAGACAATTCCCACTCAGTTTGCTGGAAGATAACACAGTCTATGAAACAATTATTTTTCCAAATTGTGATCCAAAGTGAATAAATGAGATGGGACCAACATTTATGATGAAATTGAAGAAGAGAGAGGGTTCTGCTCCTAGTTTCAGGTCAGTTTTTGCTAGCTCCACCAGGGAATCGTTAATTTTGTTAAGAGGCTTGTCTAATCTGGTGGAGACCACACTCGCAGAGTAGTAGTTGTAAAGGAGAAGACTGAAGAGCATTATGTTAAAAAATGCCACACGTCCTGGTGTTTTTATGGGGATATAGGCAGATCCTTGTTGGCACAGGGATCCAATAGTGATGATGAACCCCACACCATAAGCTTCCATTCTATCGAACACATTGATATTTTCATACGCCAGAACTGCTCCGAATACGATGATGGAACCAATGGTCAAAAATCCTGTGTAATACCAGCAGACCATGGCTAAAGGCATGAGGAATTCTGTCAGTCTGACGTGACTCATACAAGGCGTACGGAAAATGAAGAAAGTTCTGTAAAAGAGGGGAACTAACTTTAATTAGACGAAATTAGGTTGATTTATTATCAATTCGAAATTGTGGAAAAAATGTTTCTTTGAAACACTTTTGACAAATTGAATGTCTATTTGAATTAAAAGATTTATGATTCCGAATATAATTGTTTTGATGAAAATGTAAAAATGACGATTTTATGAAAATTAAAAAATCATTCAGAATGGCTACTTTTCAAAATGCTTTAAATATGGGCTTGTGTGTATTCAAATTAAACGATTTTCTTATCCGAACGCATTGGTGCGACTAATTTTCACTAAAAGTTGAACCATCTACGAATCTGATAACTCCGGTCTCCGATCATCGTTTTTTAAACTTACCTGAATGGCCACACAGGGTACAGATAATTAATGTACTTTGATCTTTCTTCAGTCATTATGCACGGACTGCCACTTATGTCAATTTCCCAGTGATGCAAGCCTTTGACAACTGGGCCAACGTCATCAGTCGGATCCCACGATCGATATTCCCCAGCTTCAAGTCTGGGTAAATATTTTCATTACATTAGGACGATTGGTAAATTGGAAATCAGGATAGTCGCAATGGGATCGACTTACGTGAAATTAAAAATGTCAGCAACATGAAGCATCACAGCAAAATGAAATTTGGTCATAGTGTCTTTCTCGATATTTTCATACCTTTGCAAATAATCCGAAATATCTATGGAATCGGGTCTGTATACTATCTGGAAAACGTTCATTTCGAATAATACTAATGAAAAATAAATCAAATCCTTTGTATACTCTGAGAAATCGAATTCATAAAAAATATAACATATAAAATGAACGATTTCCTTCCTTATTATAAAAAAGCAAGCAAATCATCAAATCAGCAAATCAGTTTGATTATCAAAATACTCCAAAGCTAAATTTGGAGTATTTTGAAGAATGGCTTAAAAAACTGTTCCAAAAATTTGCATTTTTCCACAAAAAGTTCAGGTGCAGTATTTTCCACACTACACCAAACATGGTCGTGTTTATACTCAAATCAGAAGATTCCCTTCTCCCAAATACAATAACATCACAACATTTCATTTAAAATCAGCCAATTTCGCATAACTGGCTGAAATTTCGCATTAGTTGGCTCGTTAAAACCAATTAACACAAATCAAAGAGAAGAATATTCTTACTAATCCAGAAATTTTCAGAGTCATCCTCTCATAATTCCATCTTCTTGAAGTATTCTTATCATAGAACGTCGCATCAAGCCCGTCGGGCTTCCACGTGCCAACATTGTACACCTGGAGTTGACCTCCCCTCAATTTGCCTAAATTATACGCCTCGTACAATACGTATTCATTATTGTTCGGCACCGCGACAATCACGTCGGTTTCAGCACTAAAATAGGTGTCGTTGAGTGCTCGTGCGGTGCCATTCGCATCCATTGTCAGGATGAGCCATTTATACATGTTGCAAAATAAAAAATATTCCGTGCCCTGAAACGAACGCACCGTTATTCACGCCGAACTCCTCTTCTCGCCAATTACAGCGACAAATTTGCATGCATAATCATTTCTACCCGCATAATAGTTGTTGAAATCGCAACCACAATACAATTTCCTAATAACACAGAATATTTTCTACATATTTGAAAAAAATATGTATTAAATATTTAAAGTCACATATTTAACAGATAAAAAATATTTTGGACACATTTTTAAATATTTATAAATATGTATACAATATGTTACAAAAAATATGTAGCAAATATGTTTAATTATTTAATAAATGTACTTAAATATTTAGTAAATATTTTATACCTTTGACATTAAAATATTTACTAAATATTATGCGCCATTAGGGTAATTACCGTGTCATACAATAGCTTCAACAAATCTTGGTCTTGGCACTTTTTGGTCACGAAAATTCCCACTTTGTAGACCTGGTTCCTCAAGATCGACAACGTTTCGATGGTACCGTTTTGCAGCTCGTGAATTTTGACGGATTGGCCGTTATTATTAAACAGTCTGGTTGACTCGAATTTGCCTAAAATTGTTCGGGCGGTTAAAATAAATTTATGTATTGCCCCAACTATAAAGATCCCGATAGCTGCCATACACAAAACTCATAAAAATGCAAAGTGCTCTAATAATACCGGTACAGTCATATCTTGATTTATTGTTCCGGAATTCGGTAGGACGGAGTACAAAATTATTATGCGAAGCCCTGCATAAATTTGTGTAATTGCCCTATGCAGCTATCAGAACTGGATTGGAGTCATTACTTGTCTCATTGTCACCGCAGGTGAAACCGATGACAGAGAAAACCCGTCTCTCGACGAAATAATTGGTTATGAATAGATCGTCATCGACGCACTTAACGCGACACAATTGAACCGCTAGAAGAAGAGCGTAGAGGTTCATGTTTACTTGATAGCTGCGTGTTTTCTGTCGCGTGGTACAGCGGCTTATTAGCGATGCGATATGCATGTCGCGCAAAAGACCATGTCAATCACTTTAATCGACCGGGACATTTCCTGTCCTGATTAATACGGAAATTGCCTCACTTAAGAGTCCGATGCCATACATTAAGTATGACGGAAACCGGATTTCAGATATTCATAAATGGTTCAGTTTTAGAAGAAATTGGTTGGATCGATGTTGTAGGAATAAGAAAATCGTTTAATTTGAGTACCCACAAGCCTATGCTTGGAGAATTTCGAAAAAGGTCATTTTGGGGGATTTTTTAAAAAGAAAATGGCAATTTTTGAAGATTTGGTCAGCATTATTGTTTGGAATGAGAAATCCTTTCATTTGAATTCCCACTCGACCATCTTTTGAAAAATGGAGCAGTTTTTGAAATATTCGAAAATTCCCAACATTTTTTTGAGTTTTTAAGGTATTTCAAACATAGTCGTGTTTGTACTCAAATTAAAGGATTTTTACTTATTATCACGAAGATCACAACGAAATGGCGAACGAGTGTTGTTTGTTTTATAAAATAACTTTTATTTGTACACTTTTTGCATTTTCATATGTAAAAAACATAAATTTACACTTAACAAACATCTTACTCTCTGTCTTAACTTAAGAATTACGTTCTGTTGCGGTAACGAGTGTCGCGTGGAATAAATCAGGATTGTCCATTATTATTTCATATATTTTGTCAAGTCGGTTAGTGTATCGCACATTCCAGTTCCGGACTTGATCGGCAGGCCGACCATAATTCTGCTGGACGGATTGCTTAGATCGTCGAATTTAGCTGAAAGAAAAATAACATTTTAAGATTACTATTTCTGTCCAAAGTACCCAGCAATTAGCGTTCATAATTCTTTGGTAATAAAAATGATTTTTACCCCGACTCGTGGCTTCCTTCAAAAACAAAAGGGAACTCTCGAAGCTTATTTGCAGGAACGGTGACGCAGCATTCTCCATTCCTTTTCGATTCAAAGACTGGAATGTACCATCGAACGTCATGTAATCTGCGACGAGATGCAAATGTCGTTCGTCAACGGTAATTCCGTAATCTGTGAATCGGTCTTTGACTTCTTTGACGATGACCGTTCTTGCAGCTTCAATGCCCAGAGTTTGGGACAATGCATAGATGTCGTTCGAGTACAGTTTTGAAGTGTTCAACACATTCGAATACTTGTACATTTCCTGAAACAAATGTGTCGACAAATAAGAAATTCTGATAGGAAATGAAGAAATTGATATTTTAATGTGAGTTAATCGATTCTGATCATTCTGTTTACCGTGATGTTGACTCCTTCAGTCTTGAGGACCATTTCGGTTTCCTTTTTGCCAGATTCACTTTTCACATTCTGGACGCAGAATGCTCTCTTTATTCCTGGCACTTCAGAAAGAAGGACACTCTCAGCGGTTTTCTTGATGATCTTCTGAACGTGTAACATGTTGACATGGACAGACAGATCCAACTGCAAATAAGATGATTTTGGTTTGAATAAGGTTTTCAGATTGAAGGTAAAAGATTAATTTTAGTAGTGAGATCATTTGAAAAAACGTCCCTAGAATTCATAAACACAATTCATTCAACTAATACATCACAAAGTTAAATAAATTCTAGACAATTCAAATGAATGCCGAATTTGCAGAAAATTCCCATTCTTTCTATTCATTTCCAATCCAATTTTTTTGCACGGAATTGTGGATGAACTTTATTAAATATAATTTCACAGAAATAGTAAATGCCTCCCTGCAAAAAATATTTCATTGAAATGAAATATTCGCGTTCATTTTTAAACGTTTGGAATTCAATTAAAATTCTTTGAATGCCAAAACAGTCTATTGAATGCCCATTAAGGAAGTCATAATATATTTTAATACCTAATTTAAAACACTTCTTTGGTTGGAACTGAAATTAATAGAAAAGAATCCATATTTTTTTCTTGAACGCCGATTGAGGAACTGAACAAAAACAAATTCATTTTTAATCATTAAAGATTTGCAATTAAAAACATCGATAAGTCACTGGAACAGAACAGAACAGACTAGATTCGAGAATAAAAATATGAACTCAAAACCTTCCCAGAGAAATCCATTTTTCATTCTCAAGCCACTTCTATTAAGGGGGTTTTCTGGTCTAGAAGTTTCAAAAAATCGAATTTTTTTTATTGCACTTTTCGATACCTTATATTATGGAGAATATATGGACGAAACCGTTTTGCCCGGAAATCATTCCTTATAGTCGAAATACACGATCATCGGACCGGCCGTCCCGCGTCATCGAGCTCCTACAGACGGCGCTCGGAGTAACTTTTTCTTACGGTTGTAAACGGTCTTTCGGTTTTAAAAGTGTTAGATAGTTTGGTGAAATGTACAAGATTTATGAGATCCAGGAAGGCACATTGTATGCTCCAGGCATCGCAGACTGATGGTAAGTCCCCAAAAACCGACGAAAACCCTTTCCAAAACTTTAAACGCGATTTCCTAAAACTCACATTTTTTTGCTGGGCGCATGGATTGCCGAAAAACTACTGGACCAATTTTGATGCAGCTTTGCCATTTTGTAGAGAATTTAATTGGCTATGGTTGGAACCTCGAAAATCAAAATTTGCTTCAAAATTTTGGATTTTACGAGCGTTTAAATGCAAAAAAATAAGTCGAACTTTTTTTTCAAATGGCCGCCATTTTGTGAAAAAATTAACGATTTCACTTTTCAGAGGTTCCAACCATAGCTACACTCATATATTTTAATAATTTCTTTGTCTCGTCTGTTTCAGACCACTCAGTTACCTGAACCTGGTGCGCCCGCCTACCGGTGCACGGCGCGCATGACGTTCTTCAGCGATATTTTTTTCATTGACGGTTGAACGTTTTTGGACGACAAAAATTTTTTTATATATAGGAAAGATAGAAGACACAGGAGCTTATAGATTTTCATATAAGCTCCTGTGTCATATTTGCAAAAATTGTTTTAAACTTCGTGATTTCCTATAATCTGACATATATTCAATTTTTACAATAATAATGCGTTGAAAAGAAAATGATTATTAATTGAAACTACGAAATCTTCTCAAAGAAATCAAACGTCAGAGTTTCGGAATACCTGCACTGGAAAAAAGCTCTTATTTTTTCATTAAGAGCTATTGTTCGATAAGATAGTAAATTTATCTTATTTTAAGATACAAAGTAGCCAAAAAGATAGATTAAACCTCTTAACCTCTTATTTTGAGAGATGTGTAATTGACTTACTTTTCTAGTGCATAAGAAGTTAAGTCCACGAAATTTGCATTGTATATCAACAAATACAACATTTTCTTTAACATTTTACGTTTTTTAACTAAATGAAGCTAATATAGGGTATTCGAAATTAAATGGTTACATTTTTAATGAGGGTTGGTATAAGGAGTTAAGTGATTTTTTTAGCAGTCGGATAATATTGTAGTGAAAATCCGAACTGAGATACAGTTTTCCTTTTTATTTAATCATTAAAACCCAATTTGTATACTCAATTGGACTTATAAATTAAATAGGCAAAAATGGCTTTGGAAACTTTATACTTAACTTTCTCGAATTCAACATCATGTCACTTAATGGTTATGGTTGGATCCCTCAGAGATTATCTCTCTCGATAAGATGCATAGCTTGTCGATGCAATGGCTCGAAATTTCCAAGTTCAAATCTTTAGGGTGACAATTTTTAATTCATCGCGATATTTCAGTTGAGTAATGTTTCTACCGGTTAATCGCAGGAATACGATTTACAGATTGAAGTAGAAATGCAATTCAAAATCACCCGTCTTATTTAATCGTTTTTCATTTACTCGGATCTCCACGTGCGCCCGAATAAAAACCGAAATCCCGGTTCAAATTTTATTAGCACCTCTCGCACCTCTTCGATCTTCGCTCCGTGACGTTTCACTCAGCTCGGTCAACTTCAACTTGACTCGGTTCGCCGGGTTGAGTGACTATGCGTTCGTGCTCGAGGGTCAATAGAAGTCGAATCAGGAGCGCGGCGCATTTGAATTTGTAATGCAGTCATAAAATTACACGATGTTCGAACGATTCCATTATACGCGACTCAAAAGTGCCGCTAGCAGCGTTTAGCGCCATCGCGATCTTAGCGCCACCTGGAGCGAAATCCAAAGTGCGTTTCCGCGCGGGCCATTCGGTTTTCATTTCAAACAGATATTCCTGTCAAAAGTGGAACCGGCGGATTCGCCAACTCCTTATCTCGCGTCTTATCGTGATTTCATCTCGATTATGTGTGGTCACGATTCCGCCGTTTTCATGCCGGTAATTCGTAAATAAGGCAAGATCTGCGGCAGAGCGTCGGTTGGCTTGAAGCCAGGCCGGCGGGGACTTTATTCCGGCTGGCAGGGCGTTCCGGGGGGACGCGTTTTTCATAATTCCGACTGCGAGTGTTACGAAGCGATTTTTTTTCTCGGTCTCCGAGCGAGTGTCACTTAAGTAGCGAGGACCAGGTGTCTCCCCGAGTCAATTAGGTTGAGTTAAGAATGCGGATGAACGCTGTTTTCACACTGCGCCAACAGAGGGCGCTGGTGTGATGAAATTGCTGCTTTTTTAGTTTCCGAAAAAGTAAAAGAGTATACGAATAAACTAGAGAGGATAAAATAAAAAGAGGTAAAGATGACAAGCTGTTTAGAAGGGATATCGAGTATATGGTAGATGTGATATATCTTGAGACGAAACTCTTTACAGTCTGAATCAAGTTATTCAAAGCCATCAAATGATGTGTTAAATTGAATATCTGTATTAATATTCTTGAAATTATTAGTGTGCATGGTAAATATAATTTGCTATTTGTTGACGAGCCATATTTTAGAATTAGAAAAAAATCATTACTCTTGTCATGTCCAGAATGGCTCTAAGTCTATAAACTTTATTAAAACTTTATATATTGGTTTATCATAATTACTGCTGACAGTAAATCAAACCAGATGATTGTTTGACAAGAGAAGAATACCGCGACTAGACTTGGTGAATCTCCTTAATTTTATTGTTGCACCGCGGAATTGAATGCTAATAGCATTCGCGACTAGATAAGGCAATGATAAGTGCGAAATTTGCAACAATCTTCATCTTGCGAAGCGTAATTTGAAATTAATTAGCAAGCCCGACTCGTTGACTCAAAGGATGAAAATATACATTCCTGGAGGTTTCCGTCGGGCTGTTGCAGCCCTGAGCTTTTCATTTGCGCAATGTGTTGCGTTGCGCGATTCCGGGTACCGTTTGTCCCTGAAGTTCGAAGTAATTCCATAAGAAGTCGCAGGCTGAGTAACTTGCGACGCTATTCCCGGTGATCCTATATAATTTGATGAATAATAATACGTCTCCTCAGGACATGCCTGTGAATGGTTTAACGCGACGAAATTATGGCACGCGGGCGTGAAGCTTTTTGCTGCGAATGAATTATGCACGTTACAAGAGGGACTAGCGCCGAAATAGGAAAACTTGACTGCCTAGTTAAGTCATCAGCGCGCAGTAAATAATATCAAATGGGCTGGGCGCTGACCCGTGCGAGGACACGCTCTTCAGGGCCTGTAATTACGTCGGTGACGTGTTTTCGGGGATTCTGGACCAACCTGCTTCTAATCGGCTTTTGAATAGTTTTTAGTAGCATTGTATGGAATAGTTGGCAAGTTTGCATTCCGCACGAACTAGTTCGAAGAGGTCCAAAAAGACTGAAACTTTTTAGTTCATTCAGACTTTGAAAGCATTAGATTAAGGCTAGGCTTTGAGCATGTCTGAAACAGTTCCTAAATTCTGAAAGCTTTGAAGGATGAAATCATGCTGCCCTTTGTTTTCTGTCATTTCTGAATGAATATAATGGAAGGAATCTTTTGATAACAACTTTTTAGTCAAGTATTTAAACATTTGAAAAATTAGTGTGAAAATTAACACTGATAACATACATCAGTTGTAATGTTGTTGCAGTTTTCGATAGCGACTGGAATTGTAAATCCCTGGTTAAAATACTATAAACAACTTTCCAGATTCATTGTTTGTGCATTGTTTTAATAAGTCTCTTTTACACGACAAATGCATCCTAAGCTACGAAAAATTGAACTTTTTCGTTGACTTACTCCGTGATTTAACATTCTACTCCCCACTGCTCTATTGTTCAAATACTCACCGAATTTCCAAATTCACCACAGACCCTTTCAAAGCTTCGTAGTCGCTCCACCAGACGCACTACAAAATCCTCCACCCCTCTCTCCCCAATTCCCCCATTCTCATTGATCAACCCAGAGCCCCGGGCTCGAACTTACAAACGGACGTTTGTAAATTCAATAACCATGATGTCACCGGGGCTATTTTCGCTCGTTGACGTTTTTGACGCTCCACCTCTCTCTGCAGCAATTTATTTCCCAGTCGATATACATCCGAAACCCGACCGACTTGACAATAACAACCCTCGAATCCAAAACATCGTGTTAGCCGAATTGCGCTTTTCACCCATCCCCTTCTCCTGCCGTCACAGTTTTCTCATTTATCCCTCGAACTTGCAACTAATTCTCGGTCGCGATCGCGATCCGCGTATTCAGATGCCGCTGCTATTAGCCCGATATTTCCCGGGTGTTTGCTTTTCATTTGCCGTGACGAAGTTTCGCCCTTCGGCCCGACATAATACAAATGAAACGGCACACACGTGCTGTCAGAATGCAGGCTCGCGCGTGCCCGAGATAAGCGCTGCTCCGTCGCCCGGAATGTTTCGTAATCGTCGTAATTAATAACCCTTCAATTTGTTCGGATGGGAGATTGGATCTTGTCGAGGGTCTTGCGCCTGCCACGAGGGACCACGTGGCTGAAACGTCATTAATTAAGTCGCTGACTCGTTCGCGTACTTCCGGCGTCAATCTCGATGGGAAAGATAGTCGGGCGGCGTTATTATCGCGCCGGAGAGAGGGTGGTATTTTTCCCGATCCGGGGAGAGATAAGAGGTTTCGGGCGGAGGATAGTGGGCTTTGGTTGTAGAGCAATAGATACAGGGATACGATAGAAAGAAATGATTTATGACTGCGTCTGTGGGATGAAGCGATTTGTAAAAGTGCGTTTTAACGGTAGATTAGTAGACTGAAAAGGGGTGGTTAGTTGTATTCAGGTCGTAGTTGTATAGGTTTCACAGATTGGGAAAGCTGAATTTCAAAAAGGTGGTAACTGTAAGCATATTTCGAAGGGGGAGATCTCGGAACGTTTTGTTAATTAAGTGTACCATATCAGTCAAGTTGACGGCTATATAATTCACTGTTATAATTAACTTTATCCAGTACGTAGACAGTGTTTGTATATATATACGTATACATTTTTCCAACGAAATATTGATTCTGTATTTCTTTAAAAAGATGTCTTAGTAATGTTATTTACATAAAAGCTCCCATGTAGAAAGTCACTCCATTTTGGTACCGAATTTTTTCTCACGCTGGATAGGCACCGGATATTTCTACCTGGGCTTGTATCAAAGGGTGGCTGCTCAGTTATAATAGTCTGTTGAAAAAGAATGAAAGCAATGTTTTTTACCTACTGAAGTAGACACTTATTTTTCCAAGTAGGACCTGGGAGATATTTGTTTGGAATTAAATCTTTCCAAGGCTGCTTGTTTAAATTGTTGGAAAATTATTTCGCGAGAAGTATAGCATCTGTGAGAGTGTTTATGCAATTTTAATGTCAATGGATTTTAGTACAATGTTTCCGTTATGTCGCTTTCATTCCGGCCTAACTTGACATCTAATGCAATGTAATTTCGGCTGAGTTAAGTTTGCAAATTATTAGTTATGTAGACTTTAACGTCACTGTACGTTACACATGTACACGATCATATGTAAACGTCCGAGCAATTATTTCACCACTGCGGCTTTGTAATACTTTGGAAAGGTTAATGTTGGTAATGTGTATATTATAAGTTGCAGCCAACTTCGATGTAACTACTCTACGAGAAAAATTACTTATATTAGCACGTTTTGCTGTTTCAGTTCTTGTGTCTTTTTAAATGTAGATCAAAATCCGTTCTGCGAATGGGTCGTACTATTGTTGTCTGCTTAAATGAATAGCTCGGACATTGTAACAATGAGCGAAAATTTGCACGTTCAAGTGGCATACACATTTATAGTTAGCTTGTAAACGAGTATGCGATTAGTTTTAGTAATTTGAACTGACAATTGTAGAAGTTTGTTCCTAATGTAGTTTCTTTTACTGCGTGATTAAAACAATTTCAACGGTACTGAGCATTATAATAAAATATTAATATAATCTCACTTTTATTAGGCTTATTAAATGTAATTGTATACTTAAATGAAACAAATATACCCAATCGTATAACTGCTTCTTTAAAAATATTAATCTGCAAAAATCTCTTGGAATTTAATTTACTATAGAAACTATAAACTAACTTTTCAAAAAACTCACATTTGAAATAAAAAACTAAACTCTTACGACATGTGACGATCCTTTCATTTCCCTAAAATAAACCAAATAATGAATATCATAGTCGATAATCGATAACCAATTGTCGAAATCCATGTTCCATTGGAACATGGATCGACTATTTCTCGCTTTTTACATGTGCTTTCCATACCATGGTACCAATGGCCCACATGATGGGCCATGGAAAAAAATGAAAAAAAATTTCCTTCCGAGATACCGATACATTTCTCTCATTTGCATTCTCCCAAGCTCATTCCCAACGAATATTGTTCCCTGTCGCAAGGTATAACGCTGCAATTCTTGGTATCAGTTTACCGAAAACCTTTCAGCGCGAGAAGAATGCCGCCGGAGAACGAGAAACTCGACACGCGGCTCTTTAACTGGAACATTTCCCGGGCACCTGACACCGCGGTCCCACGTATCGGGCGTCCGCCGACCCGCTTTGACCCCTTTTATTTTGCCGCGCCACTTTTCGGCACAATGCAGTCAGATGACCCATCGAGTCACGCTACAATGACGCCGCGCCATTGTTCCCTCCACTGAGCCGAAACGTCATCGAGTTTGCTCCGGCACGAGGGGAACGCCCCGATTCTTGATTCCCCGGCAACAATGACACCTGATGTCGCGCCGTGATCGATACGCGAATGCCGCCGGGCCATTCGCTTGGCCCTTTCACTTGGTCACTTTTTGTCGGCCGCGAAAAGTCACCGCGGAGCCACCGAAATCGGGCATCCGGCGCTGACGAGGAATGCGGAACTATCGATTCACGGTTGAACGCACCCGCCCGAATTACCGAAAACCGCACCGTCCACTTCGCCGGAACGTCGCAAATTGTCGCCGGGCTTTTATATTATCGCGGGCTTGTTCGCGCGGAGACGCCGCTGGGAATTCGGCTTGACTTTAATCGTTTGAGTGGTCAAGCGGAAAACGGTCTTTTGGACTGAATAATGCATTGATGGGATGAAGAATTCAGCATCTCGGGCGACTTTTTTGGCGCGCAAATATTTATGTAGGGCATTGTTCGGGAGCGAAGCAGAGGAGGAATTTAATTGAAATTAAAAGCACGCCGCTGAGACGTTGGCTTTCTTGGATTTTATTGGCACGGGTTACTCGAGGAAGATCCGGAGGCCGTGATAATTTGGAGATTTTCGAAGGTTTATGTAGGGCGATGTAGAAGGAAGATGTGTGGGAAGAAAAATGATGGTTAGCGATGAAATTGTATAGATAATTATCTTTTAAAAGAGAGTTTAACTGCCACATGTGGCCCACATAAAAGTCGGCATCCCGAGTAATATATTTCAGTAATAGACGGTAAATTTTCGTAAAGTGATATGGTGATTCCTATTACGTAGCGTTTTATGCATTTAGAAAATTGGGCATTCACCTTTATACCCTCGGTAATTTTTGTGAGAAAGTAATATGGCCAACGAAACTGAAAATGTGGCCTTCTCTATAGTTACCTAATTTAGCGACGTTTCGATCACTTTTTGGACGGAAAATATTTCATTGGTCATACTCTTCGTAAACTGTACTTCCATACTCCATCTCGAAAACATTCCCAACATTTCACCTCAACAGTGTTTTCCTTGTGTCATAAAATCGGTATCGCTCTATACTTTCAAGTATTAAAAAGTGTACTGTAATTAAGGGTATTACGAAGTACAAAGGTATGCAAATTTTTCTCTTCGAATCTGTCTGAGTCATTTATCCATACCCTGCATCCAGTCGTTCTTCCATAACAGGCACTCCCGTACTAACTATTTTCCGATACAAACATGGCCTGTCCCTTTTCGCAACCTAAATCCATCAGCTTATCGATACAATTAACTTTTTTCCAAGTTGCAAACCAATATCGACAAAAAGTCGTCAAAAGTAAGGTTATGTCGTTTCTCACTCAGTAATTCCACTCTGTCGCGCCTCAACTTGCGAACTCACATTTCCGCTCCTGTGTTCCGATATTAAATTTTGCCTGTCCTATTAGTTTGCAAGTTGATGAAGGCCTTGCAGCTCGGGGTAAATGACGGCCGATTTCGAATTCAATAACTCGTCGTTCCCGGAAGCCGCGCGCGTTTTACGACAGGGTTACAAAAAGGCTAGTTTTCGGATTCATACGCGTCGTAAAATTTCGCCTGCATTAACTCTAAAGCTGGCTTCTTCCACCGCGCAGAAGTCATCGCGCCGCTTTTACGCGCCGCGTTATGTGCGACGAGAAATGTTTACTGGCAAAGTGCTTCGCCCTGACATCGCGGCGAATTAAAAGAGGTATAAAATATGACTTATGGCCACCTCGGGCCGCTTTTGGCTCAGGCGATCTAGGTGCTTCAAGCAGATATACCGCTATTAGACCAGTAATTCCGATGTCAGGATCGGTAGTTGGCTCAGAAAAATTGTATACCAAACATGTCGAGACTTACTAGTTCAGTAACGTTTGCATTAATGTGTTGATACCAGGGTTGGATAAAAATCATGATTTTAGTGATTCAAATCATAAAATAGATTTATTAATTTGATATCTTCAGAAATTAGTAAGGATATAACGATAAACGAAAGCTGAAACTTATATATAAATTTGAACTGCAAATAAATTACAAATTAATCGAAGCATTCCATGTCGTAATGTAATAATACATGAAAGCACTTGATTCGTATAAGCCAAAAAAATTATTTATAATCTCGTGAATTTCGTCTTTTTCTCCGTGAACTTTTTTCTGATGAATGATTTGTAAAGTGTGTAATTTGACGAGATTTATCAAAATCTGCAACTGCCGTCAAAGACGCTAACGATACCAACATGACATGAAAAATAATCCTGTTATATCCATTGCAACGACTCAATTAGAGCATTCGGTTAAATCCATTATGGTGTTGTAAATTAATCTTTATTGAAAATTCAGTATTCCGAACTTTCGATGCGGCGAGGAGTATGCTGCTTATGAAAATAAATCGATGAATATCAGAAATCTGTCGAACAATATCGTGTAACATTGCATTGTTTTTAATTGTAACTTACACACTGGGATTAATATTTTGTGCGCGATGGTAATTATATGATAATTTCACCGCGGCTATTACGTAAACGAGTTTCCGCGTTTCATGATTTTTGTTTGAAAAGAATCGCGGGAAATGGTGAGCGAGACTTTCCCGAAGTTATTATTGAATAAGAAAAATACCGTGGAGAATGCGGTATGAGAAGAAGTAAATTGAATAGATTGTGAAATATTTTAAAAATGCGGGCTTCATTATTCTGTGCGCGGCAAAAAAAACGTATTTCGTTTGCGTTATCAGTGAAACAAAACGCGCGGCGGCAAAATATTGTGTTACCGCAATCCGTTCGATAAAATACGAAAATTTATTTCCCGTTGCGTTAGGGACGTCTTATTTATTCAAAAACATTTTTCAGGCGGAAAGGAGGAAATAAATTAAACGAAACGCGCCATATTTTCCGATTATACGTAAGATCTGAATCCGACCGTAGAGGTTTTTCCGCTCGCGAAGAAAAGTGTGAAATTGATAGGAGAATGGGAAACGGCGGTAAACAACTTTAATGTGCGTAAATGAACAATGAAGGTGAAAGCTGAACAATAATCATACTTTTTTAAAAGATAACGCCTAATTGACAACATTTAATAAAAAGAGAGCTATAAATGTATATATAAAGCCGACTTTCGACGGCAATTTGTAATCGTCCCTTTTTTGACTACACTGAGAAAAAAGTTAGTTGATTCTACTGAAATGTAGTTGGCTCAACGACGCCACGGTGTTGAATACCGCGAACTGAATTCGACATTTGAGCCAACTATCTGAATGTGAATATTTGAAATATTTTGTTATTCGGAATAAAGTTTGCAGTTGTCTCAACTACATGCCGTGTTGCATGCAATTCACACATTAGTAAACAGAATTGAAATTGTATTTAAACCAACGAAATTTATAGTTATTACTAAC
>JABFPB010000061.1:0-62681 GCA_022817645.1 Ceratoteleas bidentatus
GTAACGACGGTCGGGAGTTGAAACGGCTGTAAATATCGGATCGTAGTTACATTAGCTCCGAAATGTAGTTGATTTAACTACGGTACGATAGTTGTAGCCGTTTCAACTCCCGTTGTAGTTTGATCTACTAAAAACGACTAAAATTTTTGTCAGTGCTGTATCTCTCATCGGAATGATTTAACACATTTATGTTTTGAAAGGGATAATGTATTTGATGATACATTGTGGCATATTCAATTTGTTGTCTGTAAAGGATTAATGAACATCTTAGTTAAAATTTTGAAGTGAAACTTGCAGTAGACAGCTAATGGGAGTTTGATTTAAATACGAACGAAATAGTTCAAGTCAAACCCTGCACGACTTGTGCGAAAAAATCGAGCCATTCTTCATTTCAACCTTGCACAAAACGACTTGCAGAACAAATACAACCTTTCTATAGTTACGCAACTCAAATCGAGTTCAACTGCTGAGAAAATCTCAGGTCGGCTTATTTTCACGGTCGGAGTCAAACTCCACGTCTCAATTTCTTCGCACTCTCATTGTCATAATAAGCTGACAAAGCGTCGCAGGTATTTGTTAGTTTGAACAATCATTGGGACTGCGCTTTTCATTGTGTCTGGCAAGCGAAACCTCTACTTGTTAAACGAGTAATTTACATTCCTGCCACGGACGATCCAGGGCAACTCCCTACACGTCATAAATAATCCAAAATGTCCCTTCTCTGCATCCGAACCTTATCGAAGACTTATGAACAACACAATCTTCTTGTTACGATCCGGGGCAGTTCATGCATACATCCTGATATTCACCAAACAGTTTTTTCGATACCCCTAAAAATCGCAACAAAGAACGTAAACTCTATTTAATTTGCCGTAAGTGATTTCTGACGGACGATAAATTTCTCGTGCCGGCAGAAATTCGATGTCAATGCCTACCGATTCGTTTCGGAAAATGATAGGAAAACTGGATTAACTTTTGATATACGAACATTGCCTGCATCTAACAATTATCTCAATTGTTTACAATTTGTGCAGCAAAACGCAATTTCAATGCTTCTTGCTGTAAAAGTCTGTTGCAAAGTGGTTAAACTGAACTATCCTTCCGCCCCGAAAGGGTATTCCAATGGCAAACTCGTGTTTTATGGTGTACAACAAGTGGAAATTGTTCGCGGGGTTATTACGGTAGGGTAATAAACCACCGGATCCGCGTTCATTTTTTTGCGATCGCCCAATTACGAAATGTAAAAAATTGTGATTCATTGAAGATGCGCATTAATACTAATGTTGCTGTCAGGTGAAACAAAACGGCTCTTATTATCGATGATGATAGGCTGCACGTAATGACCACCTACAGACTCGAGCGCTTATCTGCGAGACAATTTTTCACACGTTGCATGAACGACGTCGTCATTCACTTTGGACATTTACCGACATTTTACGACTCCTTTTTGTCAAAACTCAGATCATTAACATAATCGCTCATAATGTTACCGATAAATCACGAATAAGGATTCTCAGCACATAATTATCGCCGAGTTTGTTTTTTTTGGCCTGGCCAGGTCCCTGTCGAGATGTTACAAATTCCAGTCTATCAGGGAATTGTAAATCCCTGAATCGAATATTTTGACTTCGATTATTTCGTAGCGTTTCTGGCCCATTACTTTTTGCCGGGCCGCGAAGAACTTAATATAACATCACTGTTACCTGCGGGCGACGCGCAGCGAGGTTACAAATGGTACTGTTCAGCACTGTCAATTCCCTTTTGTCGAAAAATTTATTGCCGCGGTTTATGTTTTAAGCATATCAACGTGTGTCCACATGGAAGAAAGTTATAAATGGTTACGTTTAACTTTGCGATTACACGGAGATAATGGCGTGATTCTGTGTAATGTGACATTATTACTTCGGATGAATATAAATTTCACTATAACCCAGTGATTTACATCAGAATTATGAAAGCTGCTCAAAGTAAAATGTTATGCATTAACTCTTGCCAATTTTTTCATGAAAATTAGTTCTTCATAAACGAAGTTCTTGTAAAATAACACGAATCGGTGCTAATTTTGAATAACATTTCCCTCTTTGTGAATTTGTGTTTTTCGTACTTGTTTAATAAGTGTCGTTTTCAGAAAAATGTTAATATAAAATAGAAATTGTTTTTTATAGAAATTGTTTTTATACCAAAATATAAACTTAAAATGTTATGATAAACGTATTGCTCTTCAATGTCCGCCAATTGTCCACTTAAGGGAACATTTAAAACAAGAAACACTCGGATGATTGCGGTCCGTAAGAGAATCAGAGTAATAGGTTATCCCGGGAGAATAGCGAGAAGACTACCGGAGCCCACTCTTTAGTATTTACGAGCGCCATTGGAGACGCTCGAGGGTGGAGATTTTCGCAGGCCAGACTACGTATAAAAGCTTGCACCCCAGAAAATCTCACGACCGCTCTCTGCCTCTTATTGCGCCGCTATCGATCTGCGATGCTTTATTTATTTGTCGGATAAACGCCGTCCTTGGAACACTTTAACCTTTGTTTTTGCCTGCGACGTTGCCTTTAATTTGTACCAATAGGCCTTTCCGTGTTAACTATTTGAATCGCAACGGCAAAAAAGCAGCGACGGGGGCAAAAAGGAAAAGGATCTCCTGAATGGAAACCAAAGACAGAGTTTTTTGAAAGAATGACGCCCGGGAAGATATACGAGCAGATGTAGGCCGCAGGCGGCCATTTTTGTTTTGTACTTCACACGTGGGGAACTTTTTTTACGACGTTTGCGCGATTTCTTCCGCTTTTTGTTGGCTTCTAAGATGTCTGTGTCTCCGAATTCCAGAGAGTCTGTTTCAAGTCAAAAGACGTTGGTTGGTATATGGTGGATCGATTGTGCGTAGGCTACCTAGGTGTCATCCAGAACGCTGCGGTCGTCCGATTTCGATTCAAAAACACGGACACATGCAGCCCGCCACCATACCTGATTTTTTACGGCCTCATATTTCTAAGACGCGCCGTGTTTCAACTTCTCCATTTCGGGGTTTTCAAATTTTTGACATGACGAGGCTATAGACTCCGATCCATCCGCCAATCCGTAGGACGCTTCGATTTGCGCAACCTAATTGGTTGGAAATTGTGCATAGGTAAAAAGTGCGCTCTCCCACGATTACAGTCACAAATTACGAAAGGCCGCGAACTTTGGATCGTCGTGGCTAACAAAGGAAGGTATTGCTCGGTATCGACGTGTCGATCCGAGCACGATCATAAGAAGGAACACGTAACGCGCGTCTGGCATTCGAGTTGTTGGTCAGCGGGCAGGATATCATCTGCCTTTCGCCGTTGCGAGGTATCTAGACGTGCATTATATGCTGGTGGGGGCGTCCATAGGGCAGCATATAATTATCGGCACCGTAATGGCGGCCATTAATCATAGGCGCTTCTCTTCCCCGGCCAGCCTTTCCTTCTGGCGTGGCTATAGCTCGGCCCACGACGGACAGCAAATGTGGATATTATGAAATTCAGCTTGAGGATTGGATAGAGTCATCACTTCACGCTCAAAATCATTGGATAGGTGACACACTTACTGCCCGGCTCGACGTTCAATGGCGGCGGGGTAACTAAATTAGTTTACAGCGCCATTAGCAACTTAATTCTGTTCCTCTATTTTGAGGTTTCATGCGACCTGAAGTTTACGATAATTAAAACATTTTTACCTGAATTTCAATTTGTTAAGTAAATTGGCCGATACGGAGATTTTTGGGAACAATTGCGTTTTCGACATCGATGATGAAAAATAATATAATAATATCCTAAAATAAAATAAAATATAAATAATAGGCTAAATAAGAAGCAATAATAATGTCTAACGTTGAAAATAAAGGGTGGATCAATACAAATGCGCGATGTAAAAAAGGATGTCAGCAATCTGTGTTTATATTTTTCGACTGTTTACACGTCTATAATTGCAAACGCCTTAACACAGTTCTTGTTTTCCGAAGCAGAGTCGAGTCTGCAACGTTTCCCAACCAAAAGATAATCAGGAATTAAACAATGTAAATGAACGCTTTATCTCCCGATACACATTCATCATTATTATATCTCGTGGACAGACAGGGAAGCGGTGGTTTATTTTTGTATTCTGGTCAAGAATTATCATTCTGGTATCGTGGGACATTGCGTAAACAATATATTATTGGCGTGCGCGTGCGAGAAGCGATCGCCGAATTAATTCCACGGCCAAAACAAAGACGTCAGGCGGCCTCCCTCGAAGTTCGGAATAATGCCGATCTCATCGATTCGGTGTTTCGCTCACACGTGGACTGTGTTTCGACGAGTGACGTCCTTGCATCGCCGCGGGGGCGAGCCCACCCCGTATATATCGACGAAGGGTGAAAAGAGGAAATGAGTAAGGAGCTATGGGTGGAGAGGCTGAAGGCCGGGGCCAAAGGGGAGATGGATCCGGCCGCGGGGTTGGCCGCCCGGCAAGAATTATGAGCCCAGCTCGAGTGAAAACGCAAAGGGATCAGTCGCTTTCCGGGAGTTGGGGAGATTTCGAGCTTTTTGTACAAGTTCTCGATGCCCGAAAACTCGGTTGAAAGCGACTTTTTTTGCAACAATTGAGGATCCTTTTTGCGACTGCTGCACGTGATTGCGAGAAAAAAGGCGAATGTTGTTTGTAATGGGGGAAACAAAATTAGGTGCGAAAAGGGCGACTTAAGCGGTTGGGAATTGATCGGATTTTCGAAAACGGTCGGTATCGATTTTTGAGCCCGAGATTTTCTTCTCGGTAGCAAAGGACGTTGACGCCATAAAAGTAACGCTGTTGAAACGTTTTACGAGTTCCGAGGACTGACTTTTACGGCGCTAATATAATTTTACTGTCGGCATTATGCGATCGAGTAGCTATTCGTCTTTTTTCTCGTAAATTGATAATTTCAGTCAATAAAATTTGCTGTTATCCGCTCGTTTGAGGAAGAGATTATTTTTAGAAATCTCGGACGATGTAGGTGATGATGAAAAGTATATATCAATCAATTTGATCGCAACATGATTTTATAGAGTTACTAAAAAAATCTAAAGTAGAGTAGATGGTGTATGTCTATTTCGGATGGAAATAGAATACGTGATAAAGTTTAGAATAAACTTGTGAAAAACTTTGAAAAATCGTTAATTTCTTTTTAGTTATTATTTATAAAATGATCATACGCAATATGTACAAAAAATATTAAAATTACGCGTTTAATATTTTTTTTACATATTGCGATAAGACTAAATATATAAGAATAAATATATTAGACAGCGGTATACATAATATTTTAACTAATATTTTAATATTAATATTTTAACGTTTTGTTTTAGAGATTCATTTAGTTCATTTTTACCCGAATAAAACTCGATGGATCTAGGTCTAAAATAAACTTACGATTCACTGCACATGTAAAATGGCGCATTCACACATTGTGAACTATTTCTAATCGAATCTAAATGCGCAAATAAAAACAGAATATTTGTCGAAAAAAATAATTAGGTGTAACCGAAATATTTGAACGCGATTAACTACAATCTCCTTTTTTCTAAGAACAATATACCATCAGACATACAATTATTAATTTTCCGCGTGAATAAAATAAGATGGCTTAAGTATGGCGCGAAGGCTGGATCATGACCACGAGCCATACTCTTGCCAGACTTATGCCATCCAATTGTCAGCTGGCTGCCGTACTGGTCGTCTGGCAATAAGCTGGCATTAAGCTGGCTAGAATATGGCTCGCGATTATGATCCAGCCTTCGCGCCATACTTATGCCTGCTTACTTTTTCCGCGGTTCTCCCACAATCAATATAACTGACAGAGTCCCACTAAAATAACAACACTTACCCTTCCGCTTCCCACAAAACTATCTTTACAACTCCATCCTCAAAAAAAATCCACTTTCCTTACTTCATTTCCCACCCACTCTTCACGAATACTCCATTCTCATTCAGAATTTTCCCTCATTCACATGCCACCTCCCGCCCAACACCCAATCCTTTCCCATAAAACCGTATCACGCATCCCGACAAGGCACTCGACTCATCAGCCCTCAACCCTCACCCTTCTCGCCTCAGAAGGACTTGACCCAATCGTGCGCTCATTTGAATGACCGCGCCACCCTCCTTATCGTCGCGAACAGCCTGTTTTCGTGTGTCGAGAGGCTCGACGCGGCATCTCTATCGACTTAACTCGGCGTGTCTTTGGTTCGCACCGAACGCGAGCGGCTTTTGCACGCTCGGTGCACGCGCGGCCGACTCGGGCGAGCGGCGCTCCATCTCCGCGTGTTCCCGGCAATGGCTGTTTGAAGCGGCACCACGGCTAGACACGCGGGGAGGGGGATGCCCGGGGGGCCGCGGGAGGGGCTGTCGGGTTCGACAGCGGCGCGAGGGGTTGGGTCGGGGTGCGCTGACAGCTCGACGGGAGGATACGCTTCTCCGCACACACGCGCGCACACACGCGTGCGGACCAACACGCGCACACGCGTTCGTCCCTCTCTTTCGCTCGGCCACCACTCGGGCCGAGCTTTCCCCGATTCGCTCCCTCGTTTGCACGCTCCTTTTCTCGCGCGCACGAGGCCTCTTTTTCTTCCGCCTGACTCCCGTGCGCGTCAGTCGTCATATTTCGTGCGGCCAAGTTTCGGCGCACACAAATCCCGGTCGCGTCTCCGCGCTTTGACGTTTCTGCCCGTGTCTCCTCGCGTGACGCACGCGGGTGCGCGACTCCGTGGAATTTTGATGACGTAATCCGCAGGCACGTGTGCGCGCTTATCGCGAGTGTCGTCGCGCGGGGCCTTTTGTCAGCGCGAATCCCGCGGATAATCGGCGCTTTTAATTGACACCTGTGTCAATGTAGGTGGCGTTGTTTGCGCAGTTTCGCGCGGCGATAAAGCCACGCGCCGGCGTGCACGGAGCCGCGTGTTCGTGAATGTTAATTAGCCGATAGTCGGCGCGGAGAGGCCGTGTGGTAAGCGCGTGGTTGCGCGTGTGCGGGCAGATATGGTGTTATGTGACCGGCCGGACTGTGACCGTAACACCGGCACCGTGGACGTCGCGCAAAAATGGTGAGACCGATAGCATGCCAATCTTCGATGCTGGATTATGCGTTTTCGGGGGCTCCTATGGGGTGACAGGAAGACGGGAGAGTTTCGAGTGGATGTCGGGGAAGTGGAGCCATTTCGGAGTTTTCTTTCGCTGGGTGGTATTTTTAGTGGTTTCCGGTTTTAGTTTGGCTGGTAATTGGGAGAAGTTAGTTTGACAGCTTCGAGGAAAAGTGGTACGGAAATGTGTGTGGTTGTGAAAGACGTGTTGTTGGGAGAGGAACGAATTTCTGTGATCGTCGGGAAATTCGGTTTTTGTTTGTGACAGTTTCGTGGGAGTATTCTTAGAAAAAATGTGTAAGTTAATAAGTGATCAACAGTTGTCAATTATTTGTGATTATTCAGCAAATTAAAAAGAACATGTAAGCGTAGAATATTTGTTATCATAGTTCCATTTGTCAGTATTTATTTTTAAGGTATAATTCATTTTGCATTACCATTTCTGATACAAGTAAGAATGATAAATTAAATCTGAATTTTCAAAGTGCATATTAAAGCGATAAATGACACCGTCAAGTTTAACAACAAACTAAAACAAAATTTAAACATTAAGCTTGTTTAATAAATAAACACCCCTAGTTGTCATTCAAAAAACGATGTAAGACACGTGATGTAAATAAGATACTGGAGGCAAATATTTGACTTCCTACAATGACTTGACCTTACGTTAAATTAAACACCGCTAAACCAACACGCGCTATCTCTTACAAAGCACACAGCTTCGGTTCCGAAATTTCCTAGAAGAATGTGTGAATGTTGCGGTAAACATCATATGATTCCTCGTGGGCAAACAAATTTGACATTCGTACGAGTTGTTTAATTTTCAGGAGCATCCTTGAATTAAATAAAACGCATGAGTCACGTAAACAATACATTTCCTCACGCTGCGAAGATAAAAACTATTCTCCCCGGACGCTTTTGACCTGAAAATGTGGCTGAAAATAAAACTGCGACGAACTTTTCGAATAGTCTGTTAAATTACAAGATTTTAATTAGAGCATTCATTTGAGTAATTGCACGGCGTGTAATCGGACGATGACTTTGATCGAGCGTTCGATTTGAATTTTGACCGACATTAACGTCCGGGTGGCTGCCGTAGATCGTTTGGGGTAATTGTTTTAGCGAACGCGACACTCCCGCATTATCTTGGAATGAGATCTAAAAAGTGGCGGCCGGGCATTTCGTGGCGCTCCTTCCGGCGGCTCACGAGTGAACCGAGAAAGCTGGTAGCGAAGGACAACGGGTCCGCCTCATTACCTGTTTGAGATAACAAAGTCGTCATTTGTAATGATATCCGATCGTTTACAAGATCGCGCGCCGTTTTTCTGCAGTCGCGTGCGTGAAATTTATTCATTCATGCCGAAATGATTGAACAATCAATTTTTTGCTGGTCTTCATGAATCACTTGTCAGCGCTTGCGTAACTAATAATGGATGCTAGATGATTCTCCGCGTTCCGAAGCTTGTATCTCCGATCTGAGGCTACGAATTTTGATTCTTAACTGCATAATTTCAAGACGATAATTACATCGTTCAAAAGAGGGTTATTATACTCAAAATCCGTGATTTAAATGTAGGTTCATAAGGGTGACGGTTATCAAGAAAAAAGTTGATATTTATTACCATAATCATATTTAATGAACGTGTATACATGCTTATAATCAAACTCTATTTAATCGACATAAGTGGTAATTTTATTCCTATCATAACGAAATCCATTTCACGATAATGTTATCATTTTTCGCAACAAGAAATTGAACTCTTCCTACGACCTTTCTCCTAAATCATTAGGATGCATTTTTAGTAACAATTACGGGAGTGCCGGTTTTTCGCGACTAATAAATCATGTTCGCGACTAGCGTGTTACACACATATCGGCGTAGGGTACAGGGCGGAAGGAAAGGGGAAGTGCAAAGGGAGGTCGAACGTACACCGTTCGATGGTTTGCCATGAATGGAAAACCTTTTCCGATGTTGCTTTTATGTGGTCGAATTATTTATGACCGATCGAATGATTATCGACACGCGATATGGTTAACTATTGTGCGAGAAAAAAAGAATTGCCCTGGCGTCGTTACGCTTTGACTCGCGCCATGATTAATATGCTCATTTTATAACTATGAACTTCTTTTTCCGTCTGCCTCCTTTACACCGCGTTATCATGCACGGTAATTGTACACAAATCCGACTTGATGAATCGTCGTTTAATCGTGTCGGAATATTAGAAATATCTGTATATATTACATCGCAGTACCACGGGTGAGAGGCGAAAGTTTTGCACAGACGAATTAATTAAAGTTCAATTATAATGAAATGATAAGTTGATGAATTTTAATTTTGAAATCTATTCCGGCGAAGAAGGGAATAAAATTTTCCGGGAGCCGAGTTACGTGCAAACTTTTCGACACTTTAATTCTTCGAGGAACAGGTTGCATTTTTAATAAAATATTGGAATTACGTCAACCACTTTTTGCAGAGTGTTCAAGTTACATTCACATACTTCCAATAGTTAATTAAAATTGCCCGAATTCTTTTATGGGAGAAGATTTTTACAGTTACGTGATCCAAGCGTAAACGAAAGTAAAAGGGATGGGAGAAATCGTTGAACGGGAGACAAGTTTGAAATATTCTTGGAAAATAATCAAAAAAGTATATTTTTTGTATTTTTCATTTTATTCAATAATATTTTAACCAATCCATTAATTGTTCGTATGACAGAACATAATAAACAATATAAAACTTCTAAAACAATTTCCCTATATTCTCTATTTTTTATGCAATCAAAATCCATCCTTAAAAATTGATTTCAGCATCCACAAAAACAAACAAATCTCTTATCGTTTCATCGACAGAACAAATATTTCCTCACTTCAAATCATCCCACTTGTTTACTTCTTCTCCGCCGTTCGTAGCCTCCGAAAATCATTGCGAATCTTCAAGTAATATTTCTGCGCCCTGCCCTTCCAACTGTATAAACCGTTCATAAACGAACTCGGCGGACCTCCGTCGTCTGCCGGTCCCTAATTTAATTAAGTAGGAATGGTTCAGTGACGCGAGAGCATCAGAGGGTCGGTATCCAAGATACGCCCAAAGTAGTAACCCGGCTCGCACGAAACTCACGACGTTCGGCTGTTGGCTTTATCGGCAATATCGCAAGCCGGTATCCTCCGGTGCCGAAGGTGATTTCGCTGCAGTTTGCGAGCGAGCCGGGGCCGGCGGGAGGCCGACGGGGGGAGGGCGGGGGTCGGGGGGAGGGGGCAGCAGGGTGTCCGGGAAGTCCCCTTTGTTCGCGGCGTCGGATTCGTAGAAGCCACCCTCTACGTATATTCACACTCGACAGCCGAGCGCTAACACCGACACGCGCGCACACCAGCGCCGCCGCATTTGCAACGTAAATGTGTACGCGCGCGCTTTCACGTACTTCCGACCCTCGGCGGACGCTGAGCGTCGCGACGCCTCTATTCCTCCCCGAAAGCCCGCGGCCTTTGTGCACTTGTCAACTTGTCAAACTTGCCCACCCCTCGCCCGACCCCGGATCCAATACGACGCGCGCGCCCCACCCTCCCCGCGCCGTTTCCCTTTCACGGCCCCGCTGCCTTCCCCCCGCAGCCCGCCAACCTGGATACATATTTGCCGAGACTCCGCTTTTTTCACCTCGTCCTTCCGCCGTGCTTTTTCTCCCGCTTTCCCGTCATTTCCTTATCCCCGGGTTGTCCGTTCCGCGCCCACACTTGACCGCTGGTCACCCCCACTGTCGCTTTTCGTCTGTCAAAGTGATTGACGTGGAGACGTGGAAAGTCCTACTCGCCAGAAAGGGGGACGTCCCTGCCAACCATTGGTAGCCAGTAAGGCGCTAATGATGTCAAACAAAAATGCCATGTTTCGCCTAACTACGCGTGTAGAAAAAACAAATATGGTGTCGGTCTGACCATTACCAGACTATATCCAGAGTATGTCCAGACTGAAGCCAGACTAGTTTAGTCTGGCAAATGTCAGGACATAGTCTGGGTCATGACGGTGTGCGAAACTCTAAACCAGACTGTTGCCAGACTGAAAAATTCTGGATACAGTTTGACACGATCTAGAGAAGAGTCTGGTAACAGTAAACAGTCTTTACACAGAATATATCCAGACTGTTGCCAGACTAAAAAGAGTCTGGATGTAGTCTGAACACAGACAGAATATGATCTGGCAATAGTCAGGCAGCTATCAAAATTTAATTTGTCCTCGTGGGACTGTTTACCAACCAATGTTTTTTATGGTAAACGAAGCGTCCAAACTAAAAAAAAATAGCTCGAGATATGGGCTAGAACTAGCGACGGTCAGTGCTAAGAATGCTTATAATGACATGCTGAAATCCTCGATTACACTAGATGAATTCAAATATATTTACACATCTTCGATCAGAACCTGATCGTAAAATTCAGACTGCTCTTTTATCCGGGAATGACCGTTGCATGAAAAACAGTTTGGATCAGCGTTCAGCCTACCAGTACTGCCCAAGTATTGAGCTAGTTTGAATTAGTTTTATTTCGCTTGGTAGCCGTCCCCAGTCCATGACCGTTGACCTCATAATTTTCGAAAATGGAGCTCATGGGGGACGCGCCTATTTATAAGCAATACCCGAAATTGATTTTGCCCACAGCCTACTTGTCGGCGCATCGCGTGTCTGGCGTCGCGTCCCGGTTGCCTGGTGGGGCATTCCAAGGAGACAGCTGTCTCGGGGACCGTCCAATTTTTTCATCAGCCGGCCATTTTGCGCCCCGAGACGAATATTTCACGCGCGCCTATGACCGGCGAATAAATAGCCCGCGCTGGTCAGCTCGGCGCATACTTCACGCCGCACTGAGAGAGCGGTCCAATAAATAAATGTGTGTCACTGCGCGACCGAATAGCGGGAATAAGTGTTATCGCGGCGCTCCGCGATAACTCCGATGATCAGATAACCGCGGCGATCGTTTTTGATAGTGGATAGGAAATGAACGGCGGCGTTTGCGGCGCGAAACAAAGCACATCAAAGGGGGCGATCCGCGACAAAGATTTAATTAGCGTGGCGACGGCGACCGGGCCGTTAACGCGTCAACGATTTTAATTCGAGCCGACGCGCCGCACCGGTTCTCGAATATATAAATTCTCGGGGCAATGATTCCGCGGCGGTATGTGGAGCACGCGCGCGATTCCCAGTACACCGGGTATAGTGCGCGCGGAGCGTCTCGCGGCGAAAATCGTGCGGGTTCCGTTCGGAGCGCGCCCGGCTGATTTACGGCGCGGCGTCAAAACTTTGCACTCTCGTGTCTCCGGCAACCCTTGTCATTTGTAATTTTCGGCCGCTCGAATGCGCGCCGCTGTGGCTATGGTTGATGAAGAGTTTTGCGATTTTAAATTGTTGCGGCCGCTTGCTGCGGTTGTCCGTGCGAGCGCGCTTTTTCGGTGAATTACATTTTCGGGAAATAGTTGTCGCGTTCCCGCATTTTATTTCATTTGCGGAGAATAATGGCGCGGGCTTTTAAATGTAATGTACGAAATTCATGTCGCGGACGGGCGGGAAATAATATTGCGCGTCCTAATTGTGTAATTAAACTATGATATTTTGTTGCGCGCGAGTTTGCGTCTGCGAAAGAAGAACGGGGAATTGGAGAATAATGGACGAAACGTAATGACATTAGATGGAAGAAGTTGCTTTGCATTCAGCGCCGGGCGTAAAGCCGAGCTCAGCAGTCACCCACATACGCGTAAATTATGAATTATCCCGGTACGTATCCTCAGCAGCCCGTCCCTCCGGAAAATAACTAGCGTGCACCATGAATCCTAATTACCCGGTTTAAAGCGCAAGAAGCGTGTTACGTGCAGGCGTCTAATATGATTCGAAGGGTTTCCGTCGTTACGCCTCGTTTGGGCATTAGACGCGAAAAATTGCGCCGCCCGAGTCAAGCACCCGGTCGGCGAGCGATTGTCGCGATGTTTCTCGTCGTCGTTCGCCGGCTGAGCAATTGCGTAACTCTGTCATCTGCTAACGAATTCCAGGTGCCAGGCCCATATGGAAAGCGACGCTCCGGTAGTCGGAAAAAATTTCGGCGAGATAAAATGGATATCGAAGTTCCGCTATTCATAACGCACGATATATTGGCCTTTCACCAAAGAATCCTGAGCGGAGTCCTTGGTTTGGTTTATTTGTCACAAATTAGACAGGCGTGCCAAGTTCGCCATTTTGAATTATGCCTCCGGCAGGAACTTCATTGAATAAGCGCGATGTTAAGGCGCGGACTCGTATCTGCTGACGCGGAGGCAATTTTTTTAATATTTCAATAAAGCGCCCGGTCGTTCGGGTATTGAAGAGTGGAAGAAGATAATGCTGGTGTATATTTTCACTTGCGTAATGTATGGTGTTAGTTGCAGAGGTTGATAACGTTGATGCTACTGTGAAAATTATTTTTTTGTTTGAATATATGAACATTTTTCGTAGCATTTCTTGGATGGAATTCTTTTTGTACTGAATTAATTGTAATGTGAGAAGATCAGAGTCGTGTTTTTAATTGCGGGGTTACGTTTAAATATACATTACTGCTCATGAAGGTGTAACGGAAACTGATAATGTTCAAGATACATTTAATGAAAATATTGCTTCTACGTTTTGTACAATGCGATAAGGAGAAGTGCATTTTAATATAAATAGACATTTTTTTGCGTGTTCGTATCAGAGGATCTTTACACTCCACGAAATATATTTTCCGCATAAGTAATCAATCGTATCGAGACATTGCGGGGTTAAGAACATTGAACTAAGAGATAAATGCATTAACTTATTCCATAAATATATTTTTACGCTTGAAATGAAAAAATACTTTAACGTTTATTATTTTAAGGATAGGGTACACGCTTAAAATCAACTGTTATACAGTGTATACGGAGAAAAAAATTTCTCGGTAAACACCATTCCTGTCAGCCCAAGTAGTTTTTATAGTAACCATTACCAGAATTTTGTAACGAGTACCGAATTATTCTGGTGAAGGTTACTGGAATTTTTTTCAGTGAAGAATAAATTAACAGCAAACATCTAGAGATAACTTTTTCCGTGGAATCAAATGGTGTAGCCAAATTAATAAAAAATTGTTATTTTAAGGTTATGGTTTTCAAAACTTCAAAAAGGAAGGACTTTTTTGAAAAAATCTCTTCATTATGTTGTAGAGCATGAAATTTTTATTCAGAAAATGTCTAATGGATATTTTTATTGTAAAATTCCTGAGAGTAGATAGCATTAAAAAATTGATAGTATGTGTTAAATTCTGATCAAACTTCAAATATGATAGGAATTCATGTAAGTTTGACTTTTAACGTACTCAGAAATATATTTGATGAACTTTTCATGACATGAAAAATTGATTTTTCGCAATCCCTACAATTATATACTATAATTAATTTGTTGTCGTTATTATTATAAGAGCTTATGAAATTAGTCATTAAATTATTATTTCTTATTTTTTTATTTTGTATTTTTTATATAAATTTACTTTTAATTTATTCTAATAATATTTGATTTTAAGGGTGTACCCTATCCTTAATGTATTCGATTAATACATTCAAGCACTACAATTGCAAGAGTCTCATCCTGTGTCACTACAAAATCAAGCTTTCTCATCATAAAAGAAAACATATAAAAAGTGGTTTACTAAATGTTCATTCGTGTTTCACTTCAGAAAAAAACACCGAAGCGGTGTAAACGGACCGAAAGACATTAATTCCATTTTAACTAACACATTGGCAACATGTAAAAAATCTATTATGTAAACTAGATATTAGATTAATATTTTTTCCTCGTAGAACCCTATTTATATAAACCCGAAACCACTAAAACTTGTACGATATTAATAACACAACTACGCAACAATTTATTAAACTTGACCCGCGGCCCGTGCGAATCCGTCGGTCGTCACAAAAATCATAAATCAGCCTTTTTGCGAAGAAACCGTCTTGTTTTAGAACATTCCGCAGTCGAGTGCATAAGTTTACGAACGTCGCCTATTATTCAGAAGTTCGCGGAGTCGGCCCGAAATTAGTGGAATAATGCTTAATCTCGTACTTGGCAGTGTCTCAGCCGGCACAGAACTCGATCGCGTGACGCTCTTGGCAATCATCGAGGGCTTCGTTTCCGTGCGATAAATCGCGTTCCACGTGCGAGTCCAGCCGCGAGTCGTCTCACCCGGTATTCCTGGCAATATCGTAATTATATCCAAGCCTTGATGCATCCGCACGTCCGCGTATCGTTCAACATTAAAATTCGCTCGCAAGAGCTCCGTCCTAATTATAATTCGATGAAAACTGCGCTTCCAAGTTTTCATTTCATTAGCGAGATAGATAGTGCGCCTAATTATTCATGCCGCGGCTTCCGCACGAGCAGCTTTATCGAAAATAACATTGCACACTTGTCGGGCCGGTGCTTTTTGTAAGGTTCAGCAACCGCTATCAATGTTTTTCGCTTAAACGTAACGTTGACGGTTTTTCATCGCGGCCACTCTTCTCCTGAATAGTCGGCGTTTTTCATAATCGGGCATTAATATCGTTCCAATCGGTTTTCGGAATGGCGCGCTTTTTCCGTTTTGTTTCCTCGAAGCGAATGTAAATTATCTCACGAAAAAAGTTCGGCCGCCGCCCGAAAATCGTTCCTTTGTACAAAACTGCGTGTCGTTTTCAAAAATAGAACCGGAGCGTCGTGTACGAAAAATTCGGAGCCAGGAAGTTTTTATAGTTACGTGAAATTCGACTAAGCGCGACTGTGAATCCGGAGCACGGCGTTTCTTTGACAAAGACCGGAGAAAGCGTGTTCCAGTCTGATGGGGAAAAAAAGAAATTTTGGGAAAAATGTGAAAGTTGACGTTTGTGGGGAAAATTGGAGCACCTTGAGGGTCGGAGGCGAAAAGGTGGTGGACCACCTGGGTCGCGCGCTATGCAAAACGAGGCCGGCTGACCTGCCGCATTTACCCGAGAAAACGCTTGCCAAAACTTCGAACTGATCAAAGGAGTAACCTGACGTGATGAATATGCCCGCATTATTTAAACCTTTTAAACATCAATCCAGATGGATTTCAGTAGCCCGCTGATGGATACGTCTACTCGAATATCACTGCGGTGTTTACACAATGTTAATTTGGCATGGTTTCGTGTAATTTAATGTGTCGAAAGGATTTCCACATCAGTCTTCCTGTTACAATATTTTGAAAACACCCATTTTTCATTTGATTTGCCTAACCAGACACCATAATGCGTCGATATTAATTTCAAATTTTCACTTTCCCCGACGGCAGATGTGACTGCGACGAATATGATCACATTTTTCAGCGTCATCCACATAAACCATTTTTCGCGTGACCTTTGTTACAAAGTCGTGATGTTCTATATTCATAAATTGTATAGACAATGTTGTTTGCATTATTATTTGGTAGATTAATTTTTTTGAATCCGTTAATAAATTAACACGTTGAACGTTTAACGGGAAAACAACTACTCCACTTGAGTTTAAAAACATCCGATTATGAATGTGCAGCTACAAGTCGTAGACTGCTCGGCCAAATAAATTCGAAATAGGCCAATGATGCAAATGCGATCGCGGACGAAGACACGAATTCCAGGTTCTTTCATAAATCTCCCGTCCGCAAAACCTCGCTGGATAGTGGTTTGGATGAAGAAGTAAATTATTTAGTCGTGAGAGTATATCTGACAAGCGAGACGTAGAAGTTCGTCAGTGATGAATCGCTTTTCGTAATTTACTTATTGCGCATGACGCGGACGATTTTAGGAGCAACTCAGGCGTATAGGGCGCGATAAGACGGCATAGTAAGTTGGCTTAATTCGCGGCATTATCGCGCGCCGATTACATTCGCAATTCTTTGATACCCGTACGCTGCGACGAAGAATTTGTTGCGGGAAACGGGAATCTCTCGTGAAGCGTGCAGTCTGCCTCACGATAGGTCCTTTCTGCTGAACCGACATTTATCATCTCCCAGTCGTCGTTTGCGAACAGCTATCTTCAATCTACAGAAATGAAACGTTCAACCTCAAAACGATTATTGACATAACAAACCAACGCTAAAAGCATTTTTTTACAAAAGTGAAAAAAATGGAAGAGATAAAAATTCGTAGACTTTCTTGCTTGTCCGAAATCTCGTAATAAATATGGTAATGAATATGGAATAAAGTTTATGTAATAATACATGTAATGAAACGTCGCGCGATATTGCAACACTTATGGCGTTTGCGTGGGTAACGCTGGGATCTGGTACGTAGATGCAAAAGACGGTTGGCGTATTTCCATATCTTGATCATGCTTCATCGTGAACACGCGGTGACCGGTACAATGCCGCAACGTTTGCGAAACGGCGGTACTCGCGCTGTTAGAAATGCGAAAACATTGAGTCTGGCGTGACACGCAACGGGGTTTAATTGGTTCTGACGACCATTATACGTACATGTCGGTATACAAATTTAGAAAAGGACGCAAGCAAGCCGCGGAGGTCAATTAAAACCGCGCCGCCGATTTACTGCACCCAATTACCGTTCGCGCGAATTTTCGGTCGCAGAGTGGGCGACGAAACGCGTTATCTGACGGCCCCGTCTGCGACGTGAAAAACGGTGCAAACTGAATCAAAGTAAAAGCGGAAACACCGCGCTTTCTCGCTTTTTTCGTCTCGGCGCAAAAAACGTCCCAAAGATAAAGCTGCTTCGACGCGCGGGCTTTCCAATTCCCGCGTATCGCCACTGATTTTTTTTGCTTTTTTCGTTTTTTCGACCGGCGGCTTTTTGTGCTCCTCGTTTTCCGCGTCACATATGACAGGTACGCGCGCGATAAATCCGTCGCGATAACGTCGCAGGATGACCGATAAGCCGCAAAAAAATCGTACGGAAGTTTCCTGTTAACGCGCGCACCGCGGCGCGCAAGATACGTTCGCGCGGCCATTATCGGGCACGGAATTAAGCGGAAAATATTCGTCGCCGGTGACACGACGGCTCGCCCCGGGCCGGCCCTTCGGCCATTGTTTCCCGGATTCGGTCGGAAACGGTCGCGGTGATTGCGAGTCAAGGTTACGTCAAGCTGAGCGGAACAAAACCCGATTTAATTTGTTATGGTAGGAACGGCGATTGTGTTATCGCCGACTTGGTATTCCGACTTGCTGATAGCTAAAGTTCAGTCGCCGTGTTTTATCGGGGCGGAGTGAAGCGTGACATTAAGACCAGATTTTTTGCTTTTACATTTGCATTTTTCTGAACGTGTCAAATTGAATTGTAAAAACGAGTGGGCTAATTGTATACACTATTACCACAATAAGAAAAAAAATTTTGAATATTATCAAAATGAGGCATTTTTTATGAATAGATTTTTTGATTCAAGTTTTGATAAAACCCTTATCCTGAAATATCTTATTCAATTTGCTTTTTCACTCTTTTTCACTTCCAAACATATATTATAATATATGTTTGGAATTTACAATTTATATTAAATTCTAAAGGCATGTTCAATTCCATCCAACCCACACTAAGAAAACGGAAATGTTAACATTACAAAGCAGACGCTACAGGTTATTGGATTGTCAACTCCAATGAATTTTAATATATTTTTCCTTATATAATAATGAACTCTTTCCTGTAAAACCGTCGCAAAACCATCACCACGAGTTTTAGCAGTCGAGAAACCGTATTGAACGAATTTTCATCGGGGTTTCTCCGGTTTCGACATCGCCGCCATAAATCATCCCGAAAACGACAAGTCCCCTTCTCGCGAGTTTGGCCGGAACAGCGGCAACCGCGGGATCTGCATAATCGGGAAACGCCGTCCGCGATATCTCGTCATCTACGCACCTTGCCGAACACCTTCGGCCGGGTCGATGGAACCCGCAACGCGTGCACAATGCATATTGAAAAAGCGCGAGAGCGCTCAGCTGATTTGATCGGCCGGGGGAAATAACATTACGGATGCGTCGAGCGTGCCAGCCGCGGCATAAGCCATCGGCGGCCGCTTTTGAGCGTCCTTGCAAACTGGTTCTCTGTGCTCGACTCGATTATGCTAATCGCATATGCATGTTAGCAGTTGGCCGATCGCGGCCCGAGTGTTTGCCAATACCCGCCGGTTAGCTCACTCGCTCGGCACGTCGCCGTTTTCGGAATTTCGTTAATGTTGACACACTCGCATATGTAGGCTCACAATCTAGATGGAAAAGTGTTGCCGCAGCTTTATCGCGTGGCTATCGATCGCGAGACACAAGTTATGCCTTTTCGGCTTTCTGTCTCGCTAATGCTGCCGGAGTGAGATAGGTTGCTTCATCTTGGGACGAGGAAAAGGATTTTTTTAAGTGCCGCAATGATGAGCATTCAGTTTCGGATACACGGTGATACAATCGGGACAATAATGGTTGATATAGTCTGAAGGAACATTGTAAAAATGTGAAATCTTGCAACACATACTTGGGTAGAAATAAACAAAGCTTTACCTTACCTCCATTTGAAATATTACTCCGCGGTTAAATATCTGTTAACCGTGTCTTGCATTTAGGGCAATTTTCGGTCTAATACTGGCAACAAAATTGTACTAATTATTTTTCCCAGTGTAATACAATTTTAATCAAATACTTAATTTTTTCAGATCAAATATTTAATCAAATACTTAATTTTTTAGTAAATTATAATATAATATCCGTGCAGTAATCGCGCCGTACGGTATGCCGTTGAAAATAATTAATGTAACTTCTAAGAATTTTACCAAGTTTATTTACTATAACAATTTACGTAAAGTTGTTACAGTAAATAAAATTGTCTATATCATCTACGAAAAAATGTACGTTATGATTACTGCTTTGCAAATCTGGCACATTTTAATCAAACATTTTTAGCGGGAAATGCAATTTAACAATTTTGTGTATACTTATATTATATTGCATAATCTAGTTGCGGAATTACTTAAACAATTTTCTGTCAGAAATTCTGCATTATAAGAGATTAATTATAATGGTATTATAATTATAATGTGTACAGTTGCAAAAGGATTTTGCATTGCAAGAAATTAGAAAAAGCCAATTAGTAGTAATGCGTGCTCGTTTGAAAATTAAATTGTAGAATACATCGTCGTGTTTAAGTTTTGCCGACGGGCGCAGTTATATGAATCAAAATGTGTAAGATTAAGTACACATTGTTAAATTTGGTTTAAATGTTAAAATGATTCTAATCCGATGTGTCAAACTTTCAATTTACTATACTAAATAAAAAGTGAAGTAACTACAAATGTTTAAACAGTTATAAATCCGAAAATTACCAAAATAAGAACTAATTTCGACGAATCAATAAAATGAAAATAAATGTAAAGTAGTTTAAATGATAACCTACACCCAGAGACATGAATAATAGTTTTACAGTCTACATTGGAGTCTTAATAGTCTTGACTGTAATTTTAACAGTCTTAATTGTAGTTTTAGCACACTGAGAAAAATTTCTTTCTTGTTAGAATTTCTTGCTGAGGAAGCTATAATTGTATAGCTCGAGGATATACATTTTGTCTGTCATATTCAGCTATATTGTAAGGCGAATTCAGATTATAGGATAATTAGTTGTATTGTACCAGATTAAATTGGGATACAATATGGCAATTTTATTTCAGAGATATAAGAAAATAATCTTGTCTTATCTATCGTTTCGTTATAATTAACTTACGAAACTGACTTTTATATTCGGTCACCCATCCAAGTAGTGATCCCGATCAACGTTGCTTAACCTGAGAACTACCCGAGACCTTCTTGTCTGCGTGATCTAAAGTCGGCCACGTAACTTCACTGATTCGTTTTCAGCTTAATCTTACACAATTCCTTATATTACATTTCAAGCAACGAAAATAATCCTACAAAAAAATAAATATTTATTTTATGCAAATATATACTACACGGGAAAAAAAGTTCTGTAATTTTCACAGGAATTTAGATCGTAGATATTTCCTGTAGTATTTACAGTATAACTGAGCTTGTTGTATCTACCGTTCGCGGCCTGTAGATTCTGCAGCGCGACAAAAGCTCGTTTTATATTTTGAGGTTAAGTTGCCTTCAGTCAATATGAAGCGTAAACTGAATGCCGATGATACTCGCGAACGTTGTTTTTTTAATTAATGACATATCATTTAATTTCGGAAGATTTTGTTACTTAGGCGCCGTGGACAAATTCGTAGACAAATGCTACAGACGGGCGCTCCTGTAGAATCTACAGGCTGGCGTTCCTGTGAATTCTATAGGCCGGCACTCCTGTAAATTTCACAGGAACTCCTGTAGAAATTACAAACCTGTTTTTTCCGTGTATAGTCAACCCTAATTTGAATAACATTATAATTTCAGTGGTTGTTGAATGAATTTTTTACTACATATTTTAACTACTTGAATAAAATAAAATATACGTTAACGTAAAGAAATAAGCAATGATTGATTTATTGTTCCCATTTTACTGATTAAGAATTCTGTCATTTATATAATTGAAATATTTTCAAATAAAACACATTTCTTTAATGGGGTTAGTCAGTGTGGTTAACTATCTGATAGCATATACAAGAATTGCACATTTTCTAAGTTTTCTTGTTACATTTCAGATTTTTTCTTTCGCGTAATATAATACGCGAGACTAAATATGCTGTATGTGAAATGTCTTGCTCATTTCCTTATAAGAATAGCTGATAATTGGGCATTGCAAATATATATCTTCAACATGACGTACAATATAGCCATGTTACTCAGAAGTAAAGAGAGACCTACAATAACATTTCTGTCAGTGAAGTCTTGATTAAAGTTATAACGGTCTTGACGGTAGTTTTACAGTCTACTTCTTTGACTGTATTAATACATTTGTTATTATTAATACATACTTTGCATATCGAAATAATTTTATCAATCATTATGTAGAATAACTTTTTGCAAGAAACTGCTGTTTTACGATTTTTTATTTGAAATCAAAGGTATTTTTAAATCTACAGAAAATAGAAATAATTACATATAATATTGTTTACACGTTTAAACATTTCATATCAAATAAAATACAGTTAAACATTATATCAAAAATTTGTATTGAATCAATTAATCAAATTAATAACTTTAATAACATAGAATAAATTTAATATTTAGAAATACATAATGTATTAATTTTTTTTACAATTTTTCTTTCCTTGTATCTTATTTATTTGTTTTCTGTGTAATTAATACGCTCTGGTAAACCAGTTCTGTTACAAAAAGTATATATGTAATATATTTTGAATTTATCTGCTTAGTACAATTATGTTGAAAATGTTGCTGTACATAAATACGCCTGATCGTAGACTTTTTAACCTAAAGATTATGTAAAGTACAAGTAAATCAAATAACAATAATAAAAATGTATTGAAAATTACATTTCCATTAAACATTTATGTTGACTTCTCAGATTATTTGTAGATGAAAATTACGTCTTACAAAATTAAAAATTCAATATTATTTAATTTTGTAAACTTAAATAACACAAATTTAATAAAGTAACTTAACTTTTGTAAACTTAACTAATACAACTAAATAAACGGTTTACTTAATTGCGAGACAAATGTTAATTACTTTAGAGGCTAAGTAATCGTTCTGCCTTTAGATAACAGTCCTGTTTACAGTTTTACTCTAATGCTAATGCTAACAATGTCTAGTGCAAAACTGACAGTGTTGTTGCACCATCTTGACTCATCAAATATATTACTTTTAATTTAAACAAACCAAGCGCCGAAAGCATATTTTACATTAATTATGCAACGCATCTTTTGCATGTATAATTTATAACGACCTAAGTAATTAAACAATTACTTCCAAATATGATTATTAACCAAAAACGGAATGAAATATTTCATTCTTCTTCAACGCCACACTCGACTTTAATAACTTCTTTAACCGACAATTATAAATTACACAAACATTAATTTCCACAGCAATAAAGCAATTACACACCCATCCGTGTTTTCCAATCCTTGTTTATAAACTTTATTAATTAACTTACACGACGCGAAAAAAAAATTAATATTCATGTCCGACGAAACACAAAAGGCAAACCCCGATGCAATGCGCCGCGTTCCTCGCGATATTTATTTGAACGTCAGAAATAACCATCTGCAATTATTTTAATCACGCGGTTACATCAGTATTATTATTCCTACCACCCGAACAGTCCTTTCTTCATACCATCTTCTTATACACATTCATACAAACGCCTAGATAAGCGATCGCACCAGCGTAAAAGCTCGCGCCTCATACACCCCACTCCCCCCTAGCGATCACACGAATTATATCGGAAATCGTTCCGTTTCAGTTTCTGTTTCACTTCGATCGTCGTCCCCCACGATGTCCCTCGACTCTCTCGCAATAGCCCGCGTGCGAAACATTCGAATAATGAATAAATTACCGTAACATTTTCACAGCGCCGTTTTGACGCTTGCAATGCGCTCGTCGATGAATGGCGCAGTTATTTTTCACGTGGCGCAAGTCACGCTACGGCACGCCGCCGCGCACCACGTTCCGTTGATTTTACGAGGTGTTGATTTTATTGCTGTTTTACAGCGTGCCAACAACTGGCACGAGCGCCTCGTCCCATTACTGAAACATTCGAGTACCGTTTACAATCCAATATAACGATCTTGAGGGCTTAACCGTCCACGACGCGCATTACGGCCGCACGAGTATCTCATAAAATTGAATGCCCTGTTCATACAAATCGCGCCTGCTCAGCCGGACGACGATAAAAACGTAAAGATGGGCATCAAGAGGCGGCGCAAAAACGCGCGTTTTACGCCCAATTTGATATTAATCAACACCGTCGTCGGCGAGCTGTCGATTTTACCTCATTATGCTGCGTTATTGCCCATTAAACGTCCAATCCAGTTTCGGTCAAGTTTGCGTGTAAAGGATATTAGAAATGCGTTATTAGGTGGTTGTTAATTAGCGCAAATTACAGCTAATTGTTTGATTGAAGCTTTAATTTAATTGAAGGTTTTTTTCAAAATTAATGATAGTGCAAATCATGATTGGAAATTAATGAATAATTTATTTGTGGTTTGTCCGAGCGCGTCAGCGGACGCGTCGATCCGTGAAAACAGTTGATATAGCTGTTAAAAACGTTCCAAGAAACGGAGACATCATAATTCGCTGGGAAACAAAGAATTTTGTGACGAAGCCATTTTGATGAATAGAGGCCATCGTGGCAGGATGACGTCATCTTCCATATTCAGCTATGGCGTCACGTGACGCTCCACCCTCTTTTCAATCACCTTGGTCCCGAACCCACCCAGCTGTCAAGTACGCTCCACCCCGTTTTTTCCATTCTTATTCAACTATTACTATCGCCATCTGACGTTAAAATCGCTAACTCCTCGATCCTTCAAATGGCTAACTAGTTTATGAGTTTTCCGATCGATGCCGCCACTCTAAAAGGCCTTCGCATATACAGGGTGGTCCGTTTTTATTTTACTCGCTCAGCGAGCGGAAAACGGGCTGCGCTGGCGCGGCGTAACCCTTTCATTCACGGCATATATCGTTTCGTAGACATACAATAAAATTCGGAAATTGAATCTGGATTGTTTTTCTTGCACAGTTGAGTGATTCGATGTCACATTCGAATCAGTTATGATTTAAGTGTTTCATTTGACGTTAACAACTGAATTCAGCAAATAGACTGACGTCGGCAATTGTAAACTTAAATAAATGTTTGTAGATAACAAGAAAATCAGACACATAATATGCAAAACTACAACTTATATCGTAGTTTGTTCAGTTTATTCTGTAATTGGCTGAATACGGTATTCTAATTTATTTTACGAAATCGTTTTGTAAATATGCTGAAATTATTAAATTTTCAATGATAAAATTATATTAATTTGTGCAGTTGAAACTTTCAAAGAAAAAGAAAATATTTGTCCATGCAGTGTACAAAATAAATACATTATTAAAAATGTCATAATATAAAAAATATTAATTTAATTTTAAATAAAAATAAGACACTTATAGATTTTAATAACATTGTTTTTAAATTCAAATGATCAATTTTATAATTTTATTTGACATGTGGTATACGAGCTCAAAATTCGTCGATAAATAATTGTGTTACATGTTGAATTTTTTTATTTTTCAAGTTCATTTCGTGTCATACTACACTAAGAAAACTAAGAGGTAACTTTTATCACTTAGTTTTCTCGGTGTATGATTTCGCTAAAAAAATATAACAAAAAGGTAAAAGATAAGCGTAAATACAAGCGTCAGATAAGCTACAAAGGCAAAGGTAGAATATCCCGAAAAACAAAGTCAATGCGGGGGATAGAGTTTGCATTTTTGAGCATGGGGTGAGGCGCGCTATCGGCGGCCATTCATCAATCCTGGGAATCAATACGCTGGAATTAATGAAAGCGCCGTGCGAACAGCGAGCTAGCGGACGGAATGTTAATCGCGTTCGTCCCGCGTGCGAGTGGAGCCAGTTCTCGTGTATCGCCGGTGCTCCCAAGGGTCCATTGCCCAGCCCCCAGCAACCCCACACCCTCTGCTCTTTTACCTCTCCTCCTCCACCACTCATCAACTTTACCGACACTGTTGTTCTCGGTGGATACGGCACACGTGCTTCTGGCTTTTGTCTTTTTGTACAACTCGAATTTATTCCACTTGCACAGCCAGCCAAAACTAACAATTGCGAGATGTATTTTAGATATCCAAAATATGGATTTTAGGCAATCGTCAGTGGTGAAATAGCGAATTATTGATTTATTTCTAATGTTTAATTGAAATTTTGTAAAAATGTTTCAGAGAGAGTAAATGTTGTGATGACATTTACAGCTATTTAAGAATTAATATTAAACTGTCTAAATAAAAACATTAAATATTTTTGTAAAAATATTGCAATTGGAATAACCAATGTTTGCAAGTGTTTCATAATAAATTGATATATTATACCTAATTTCAATAACAATTCTGTGATTTCATCACTTTATTTATATTTGTAATTGATATTTGTAAAGGATATATTGGCACTACATCAACGAACAAAAAGTGAGAAATTGATTGCCTGCTATGTTTAAAATCAGTTGAATAATTGGTCGAAGAAGTTCCAATCGAAATATCGATCTGTAATATCCACTGAGTATAAATGGACGGGAGAGCAGTTTTAAAAATGCAGTCGGTATTGAAGACCTGCAGACCTTCGATGATTATCAACAAAGCCCTTTGGGATCTTTAGGGTCGGTCGATAATGTTTAGCTGTTCCTTTTCTCGGCTCCACGTAGTTCGAAATAGATCCACAGCGTATGGGGTCGTTCTGGTCATATTTTCAGAATTCATTCGTCATAATAATGGTTTAAAAATGGAAACGAATGACGATTTGTAAATGTTTACACATTTGTAAAATAATAATTTATGCTAATACATAATACATATTAAAAATATTTTATATATTTATATTTCATATAAATTATATTTTGTGTCAAAATTATAATAAAATAATTTTTTGCTTTTTAGTATTTTTAAATAAAATGCTAAACTATTTGATAGATAAATTGTAATACTCTAGTATGCGAACGACTTTAAAAACAGCTTTATTTGAATAATAATACTTATATAAACAATAGTCCAAATTGAAATAAATGTTTAATATAATATAAAATGGTTAAATGTTTAATGAAAGTTATACAATTCACCGGTATTTACTTTTGAAACGTTCATTGTGATCTCACAGCCTGTTTTGTTGAAACGTTATTTGTTATTTTCGAATAACAACAATTTTATGATTACATTATTATATAACCGATCATAACATTCATTGAATAAAATATTTTATCTAGCAATAGAAACATTCATAACTCCTTAGCATCAGCTGAAAAATTGGTATCCGTTTCTCTTAATTAGAGACATTCTAAATTTGAAACTGCTCTATTAATCTCTCCTTACATCTAGTCACGTTATATATTAATCTTGATGAACAATATACACGGTAATTCTCGTTTCACTTAAAAACAAAACATTCCAGTGGTGTGGAATCAACACTTCATATATTTCGTACGACTAATTTCGTATGAAATATACAATTCACTACAAGATACAAATACACATAAAAAACGCAAAATTCGAAACCATCGCAAACCATCTCCCATTCTATTTAAACCTTCAAACTACTTTAAAAAACATTTCAGCTACACCAATCATACACACCCCTCGTTTGCCCAACATACTTCCCGTAAAACGCGTTACAATTTTTTCTCCGGCCCCGACGAATTTTCACCACTCGTACGATAATTGGCGCAAAACGCCGCCATCTGTCGGCGTTTTTTCCTCCTCGCAATGATAAATTTATCTCGTCCGTCCCTCCCCCGCGACGAAACAGTGCCCCGGTGCAAAAGGCCTGTCGCGACACTCTCCTTACAAGCTCAACTTGATCGCACACAGTCGAAATTAATGGAATCGAGTCAGGCGTCCGACGAGACGGCTAATTCTATAAATTACCAGTCCATTAAAATTGTCCGCTATTAACGCAACATCAATTCCCCAGCCGAGAACAACGCCGGCGAGCGCAACAATTTGCATTTATCGCAACCTGAACAAGACGAACAACTTATTCTGCGTAGCCGGCTTGCGGTCTCGGTGCCCCGACAATGAGCACACGCCCCGGCGAATGGGCCGCGCCGGCGGCGTTTAATTGAGTAACAAGTGTCACCGGATCGGCGGCGCGTTGCGTAAGCGTAAGCCGCGTTTTTCGGGGGCCGCCGATCGCCGCCATGTTGTTGAATGTAGAGCAAAAATTTTTTGTCCCGGCGTTTCGTCCGTTTAGCCCGCCCACGCAGAACACCGTGACGCGTTAACGTCTGGGCGATGGCCGTCACCGTGACGAGCACGTGTTGTACCTCGTCGTACGTCACTCGGCTGCTCGTGCGGCGCTGACAAAGATCCGCAAAAGCGTCGTCGAGTCGACGAAACCGCGACTCCTCCGATCGCCCGACTAATCGCGCGTCGTTTTTCCTGTTGCAGGTGCGGTACAGCGTCAACAACGTCGAGCTGGACGGCAGAGCAGCAGACATCGTCCCGTGTGGCTCGGCACTGTAAGCGAGGGCACCGCGCCGACGAAGACGACGGACTGCCGAACCCCGCGTAGAGCCCGACGTGACACCCGCGAGGTCCCGTAGTGCTTCGGCCGACAGCCCAAATGCTGGGCAGTGATCCGTGTGACAGGGTTCGCTCTACCTAGAGCCGGTCGGCTATAGCGCCGAGCGATCGTTGCGAAGTGATAGCGTGGCACTAAGAGCGATCCTGTAATAGTAATTACGACGACAGTTACGGTCCTAAGCAATAGTAATACGAGGGTTCGTGGTGCGAGGTCGCGAGTGATCGTGCCAGAGTACAAAGGGCGCCGCGGGATCACGCGCCCCGGCTACGATCGCGGATTTCCGGCTGGGGGGGCGGGGGCGCAGTGCAACGCAAGTGACAGCGCGGTAGCATGAGTTCGTACTTCGCGAATTCGTACATCCCGGACCTGCGAAATGGCGGGGTGGAACACTCGCATCAGCACCAGCAGCACTACGGTGCTGCCGTCCAGGTGCCCCAGCAGAGCCAGGCGGTGCAGCAGCCCCAACAGGCCACCGACCCATGCGACCCGAGCCTGCTCAGGCAGGGCGTGCCGGCGCATCACTATGGCGCCGGAGCCCAGCAGAGCATGCCCTACCCCAGGTTTCCGCCGTACGATCGGATGGACATCCGCAACGCGGCATACTACCAGCAGCAGCAGGAGCACGGCCTGGACGCCATGTCGGGCTACCGGTCAACCTCACCGGCCACCGGCATGGCGCACATGGGCCACACGCCCACCCCCAACGGACACCCCTCGACCCCGATCGTCTACGCGAGCTGCAAGCTCCAGGCGGCCGCGGTCGACCACCAGGGTAGCGTGCTCGACGGCCCGGACAGTCCGCCGCTGGTGGACGCGCAAATGCACCACCAGATGCACAACCAGCACCCGCATATGCAGACACAGCAGCACCAGGCCCAACAGCCGCAGCACCAGCACATGCAGCAGCAGCAGCACATGATGTACCAGCAGCAGCAGCCGCAGGCGGCCAACCCGCAGCAGCAGGCCGGCATGCACCCGCAGCAACAGCCCCAGGCGCAGCAGCACCAGGGCGTCGTGGCGTCGCCGCTCGGACAGCAGCAGCAGGGCACTCCGCCCGGAGCTGCGAGCGCGAACCTACCGAGCCCGCTCTACCCCTGGATGAGAAGTCAATTTGGTAAGCCTCGGTGGCCTTGTTGAGACTGATGGAAACTTGAGACTGGCATACATGGGGAAGATAGGTTGACGTTGGAACAAGTCTTGCTGAGTTAGCTACCAGTCGAGAATTAACTAGATTTTATATCTTGACAATCACATCGTTACATATTACTTAAAAGAAATCTTTTGGAATCACAAATAGGTCAAATTGTATTAGTTAATTGAGATATTCGCAGTTTTCGCTGTGAATTGCCGGGTTTGCAATGTAGATTCAGAGATTTCAGCTGACTTTTTAAGGCCTTTTATGAACCTATCAAAGCTTATTTTACCCTCGTTAAATTTTATTAGAAGATTATAGAATTTCGAAAGACTTTTTTTCGATGTGAAGGTGGAATCAAGATCAAGATTCCTTAAAAGAGTTAAAATGAGATGATATTCATTTAGAAACCTGCTAATAGTACATTCAAATGATAAAAAAGTTCATGAAAGAGTTGGTCATTAGTAACGATAACATAGAAAATGTAATAGGTTTTGCAATCGTGTTAATTTAAAATGTTTTCCATATTAGCCTCGTTGATTAATAGGACATGTAACAATACCTTTTTTAAAGTAATATAGTTAACACTACGAGACCTCTCGGTTTTACGTTCAACGAGATATAGGTCGTTGAACTTTTCTATGATATTTCCCGATGTATGCCACGGGCACTGCAAAAGTTGTTTGTTGCGAGACATTTAGCTATATTTACTGTCAAACTAAGTTTTAAAAAACAATGGATTTTTTGAAAATTCTTTGATCTGAATTATTCTTTAAAAATTAACTGAAACTAAACAATTTTTTTTGTCATTTTGAATATATTAACGCTTAGAAGTATTTTAAATTATTAATTATTGTTGTTTAGTGTGCGAAAGAAACGCGATTCCGTGATTTGGAAACGACTGATCTAATAGATTTGTGTAATAAAAATGAGCTTAACTACGAAATGCGATGATGTTGCTACTCATTTTCGTACTTTGCAAATATTTAAGTATTCAAGGATTTCAAAACGCACATCAATTGTACCCATCGAAATAATATCCTTACTGAAATAAAAGCGGGGAATGCCTATTGTACATTAGTCATATGTTTTTATTTACATAATTTAAAAAATAAAGTCACAAAAAAATAATCTTTGAAACACAGATGGTTCCAATTACTGTCGAATAAAATGATTAGGGTTTAATCTCTCAAGACATAAAGAAATGAAAATTAAGTTAATGTAAGATATCTCAATAGAAATTACTTTTGCAGTGCCACCTTATGTCCTTCAAATGATCTTGCAATGGCTTTGAAAATGTGTAATCATCCCGTAACTAACGTCACTTTTTATTGTGCTAAAATTTAGTCATAAAATAGCATGTTTCAACTATAAAATGTAAGAATGTATTTTTAGTGTAATTATATCTGATATTTAGACTTTAATGAAATCTCATTTTCAACTTTTAAGTGTGAAAGGAATTGAGAATGTCCATGAAATGGTGTAATTATTACTCAGAACGAAACACTTCATTAAAGATTATGATTGATGATAACGTATACGTTTTAAAGTCATACACCTTTGCAATAAATCACTATTCGTCTATTTATTCATTTATAATTTATTACAGTAAATATTATCGTAAATAATTACGAGGTTAAAACCTCAAGGTGTATTTCATTATTATTAACCATACAGTTCTCATCTTAACGTAAAAATACTACAGATATGTGTAACCAAAGAACGAACATATATAATAGCTACCTTAAAGTCTTAAATAGTCCCCCTAGAGTCATTAACATCTTAATCTACACATTTTTAACTTCTAAATTTACACTAATCTCGTTTATAAATTTTTCGGTAAATTTGTCACTACTTACGCCGCGTATAATATGAATTCGGACCGTTTAATAAAGCGAAATGTTCTAAGCTTAAATTGTCACGTTCAATTTATTTATAGAACCGAGTTTTTGTTGGTTCCTGTCTAACGGATACATTTGAATATTATTCTCACAGCCCGCTCTGAAACCACCGTCTCTTACGCTACAATGAGCCTCGCGCAAATTTATAATTTACAGTCGCAAATTACGAATAAAACGAAGTACCGGCAGCGTCTATTTTCGAAAAGTCGGCGCCGTCCAATCAAAATTCAGTAAAATCGTCACATCAGAATCTGGAATCGCTTCTCATGTATCCGCAAAGTTCGATTCAAACTGTACTTGCTGCCTCCATTTTTCTCACAACCCAGAAATCGCGAAACAAGTAGTTTCAAAACATGCAAATGACATTACTCCGTTTGATCGGGGCAAAAATGTAGGTCCGCCGTTTATATCTTATTTGAATATATATAGCATGGGAATGTTAAACAACGGAAAGTCAGAAGCCAAGCGGAATAATAGGCACGACGGGACTTTCTAAATGGCGAGTTCTCTGTCGCACGCGTGACGAGGGATCCTGTTTGGCGGAACGCGCAAAACGAGCGTCGTCGTTTCCAAAAATCTGAACATTAAGGCATAATAAAATGCCGTGACGGTGCTCGTACTTATGCAACGACGTGTAAAACTGGAACAGTTTTGTATGCCAGCGAAGCCGGTTAGGCACAATGTCTCCGACGCGCTAGGTACACATGGCAATCCGAGTTATTTATTGCGCTGACCTTTTAGCCCGACAGTTTCACCACGCGTAAACCGGCCACCATAAAAGTTACATTGCTCGCTGGATGTTGTTGCCTCTTCGACACGAGCTCAGCCGCGCGCCTCGTCCACACGACACTTGCCGTTCGTCGCCGTTCCTTACCGAAGGGATTCCCGTTTTATTTCTCCTCTTATCTGCGCGATCTTGCACACTTCACCATTGCATCTTTTAGGTCTGCTCGTTTCGAACTTTTCGATCTTATGTGTGGCCGAATCAGGGGCATTTTAACGATGAAATCTCGAGATTTGAAAAGTGCGTTTTTAATACGTATCATTATGCAATTTTTCGGTAGATGGTTACTGGTGGCGATGTTAATTTTAGTAATGGACTGAGGCTTTTTTTAAATGCAGTTTCATTCAATTTTCTGGTGTCGATGTAGGACTTAGATGAAGTTGGTATAATCGCAAAAACAATAGGTGATTGACGGATTCAAATGTCAAATGAATAACTGTCGGATCGTTATGCAAACAGTGAGACGTTGGTATTTTCATTGTAAAACTAAGCCAGGAAAGATCGCAGGCAAACCTTTTGTAAACTATATGAGTAAATAAATAATATAAATAATAAATAAATAATAAATAGTTCAATGACATTTTTTTGCACTTGGAATGTAATTTTTCAGTGAGATAGTCAGATCGTATACATAAGTTCGTAAAATATTGAATTCTTGTATGATCTTTTAAAAACGTTACGTAAAGCATGTACGAATTCATTCCTACAAATCCCGTGTTAAACACCCTAATAATTCCTAATAGAATTTTGCATTTCTTTAACTAACCACTTTTGAAGATTCTCTTTTTTACAGTTGATTGAAAATGTTATTATGAATAGACGTTTTACACGCAGGGAAATAAAGGATCGCAGGTTCAGCACAAGGGAAAAAATACAACGGCACAGTTAGAATTATGATTGAATTAACTCTAATATGGTTGATCCGACTATAATTCTATCTGTCCCGCTATTCTATTTTTTTTTTAATTTCGCACTGCTGGAGGAGCCAGTGCGAAGGACGCGAATAATGAAAACACAACGAGGGAAACAAATACGCAATGATGGCTTTGGCAACGCTGTTGCTTCTTTGTTTCTCCCGTTGTATTTACATTGTTCGCGTCCTCTGCACTGGCTCTCCCGACAGGGGGAACTGCTGATCCTTTTTTTTTCGTGTAGTAAATTGCGATTTCCAAAATTGTTATTTTTTTGGGATTCCAATTATATTATTTTATTGGGAATTATTAGAGGACGTTAAGGGGACCGTCTGGCGCTTTTTGGACAAAAAAGATTTTTTGACGAATTATGTTTCATTGCATATTCTAATAAGATATGTGCTCTATAATATGGATTCCGAAAATAAAACACGTCTGTTATTTTTCATGTTTTCGAAAGATTTTTAGTGATTGTCAGAGAACTTTTGACTTTGAACTTGATTATCTGGAAAACTTTCTTTGCAGAAATTCTTAACTTTAAAACCTTGAAGGTACACGAATTTTGGTCAGATATTGATGCAGTATTCGTTAAAATGTTTAGAATTTAATAATGAATAGATTGGTTAGACAGAATTTTGATTGCTCAATCTGAAAAAAGTTATTCGTGTTAATGTAAAAGAAAACTTGAAAGAACCCTATTTTTGGCCTGTTTGTGATATTCTTTCAGAAAGTCATGGATTGCCGGAAAACTATAAATGCTACACAAATTCTGTGTGACAAATTTGTTCAAAACTGAATTCCGAACATTTGGCGCAAACTAAATTGAAATTTAATGAAAATTGGTGTACCTTTAATTTTATAAAACTGCCCTATATGTGATTAATTACTAACAAATATATTATTTATATCAACTTTCTTGCAACAAACGAGTTCACGTTTGTTTTCTATCCATTGATGGCTCTTTGCAAAACAAATATCATCAAAATCGGTTGAATAGTTCAGATTTTAGCCATTTTACCAGACGGTCCCCTTAAGGGGGAATATGCATGTAGTAACGTCTAAATCGTTCGTTATTTTGCATGAGTACAATTAAGGACGTTGGAACAAAAAGTGAAAATAAAGATTAAATTTTTTAAAATACAACAATGAAAATGTACGTTACTAGCTTTCATTTGCCAACTTTTCAGCAATTTTCACCGTTTAGATCTCGAAAGATTAAGTATTGAAAACTGATACTTTAACATTGCTTCAAATGGGCGGCAAAAGTAACCTTACTTTAAACATACAATTTACATATATATTCATTAAAGATTAATCAACAAAAAACTGTATAGCTATTAGCTTACAGTTCAAAAAAAGGATGCGACAAAAGAAAATATGATTTTACCGTATGATTTTGAAGTTATTGACAAAAAACAACGAGGAAACGGGTGGTTTGTCAGATTTATCATTCTGAAGCTAGTCAAATTGACGAATTTACATTTATTTGTTTATGTTTATCATCTATATAAATTTTTTATTTACTAATTTAAAACATTAATAAGTCATTTGAATTAAAGCATTAAAGATTTCGAGTATTAGCATTATAGTTTTTAAAGTATATATATTTAATTGTTGATTTAATTGTTGATTTGACTAGCACGGACCGTTCCAACGTCCTTAAGAAAGTATAGATTCGATCTATATAATAAAATACATGACGGATTTAGCAAAATTTGGAGAACAATTCACTGTATTGAAACTTTGATTTTTTTCATAAACAATAAAATATTAATAATTTCATTGAAACAACTTTTTTAGAAGCAATTTGCGGTTGCAAAGATATCTCAGAGATTTTCTAATAAATATACAAAATTCAAATTGGATAGTGTTCATGGAAGATGTATTTACTTCATAAAAGAGCATTTTTCAAATCTTTATTATTTAAACAAAATGGCGCTATCAAATAGAAAAATGGGATTTTCCAGTAAAAAATACGATTTTATAATTTGTTTACAGAAATATATTTATATAAACAAATAAATTTTAAAAAGCTTTATTATAGAAATTAAAGATATTTTTCAGACACAATCTGAAAAAAATTCAAGCAATTCGGCGTGGTAGTTCCGGAGAAATCGTGGCAGCCGCATCTGAAAACATAATTTTTAGTAAAACTCGCTCGAAGTTGTCCGCGCACACTCGCCGCCTGCATCACGCAGTCACATTATTGGCAGTTACGGTTAAACTATTTTGAATTGAATTTTAAGCTGAAAATTCAATAAAACATTCTTGAATTGTTGTAGATTGGGAATATGTAATTTAATTTAAAATTGGGGATATGTAATTTAAAAAATCGATTTTTTGACAAATCTACATGTATATTCCCCCTTAACACGAGGGATACTTTGCAAATAATTCCTAGCTTTTATGAATATTTCGCAAACAAATATAGTAGTTGGTAACTTTACTGTTTGAAGATCTCATTTATTCCTATTCATTTTCTCGGTGTGTTGTGATTTTTGTGTCGATATAAATTGAGTTCGAAATTTCAAATTATAAAGTAGGAAAATTAATCATTCAGATACTTAATTTATTGACAGAAAAATAGCCAATTCTATCTTGAAATTAAATGGTGTCTAGACATTTAATTTCAAGATACATTTACGCTAATTTTGCACACTTATATGACAAAAACTAATTAATTACGCAGTCAATGCAATTTTAATACGAAATGAGTAAATTTACAAATATTGTACATTATTTTCAGGATTAACAGTTTTTCAATTTAAGTAACTCTAGAAATACGCCATATAAGAAAAAACAAAAAGCCAAAAAAACGTATTTTCAGTTTGCATCGAACCTGACATTTCGACGCATTGAAGTTATCTTCCACGATATGTATGATTCTCTTAAATCGACGAGGCAATTCAACCAAATACATCCATCAATTGCATATTTTAACTCCCGGCCCGATCTCGGCGCCAAAACAGCGAGTAAATCTTGAACGAGTTAGCCTAACTTTGCGGGGAAGCCGGCTTTTTGAAGAAGTGCACGTAAGTCGAAGCGCGTAACAGTCGAGAATTTATGACGGCTATAACGAAGTGATAATAGTCCGGGCCGTAACTTACATAGAAAGATATTGGACGCGGAATATAACCCCAGTATACAGGTTATGACGCCCCACTGGTATTGCTCTTATTCCGTCAACACTTGGGCCTATATTACTCGAATCCTTTGAAAATTTACAATCGTTCTTATTGTTTACATCGAATTCAAGTTCAATCCACTACGAAATACCAACAACATTGTTTTTTGTCCTTTTCTTTCTCTTTCTTCTCATCAAGGAACATTAATTGAAACACAGTTTTTAACAATGTTTTTTTCCAATTAGTTAAAAAAATTATAATAGTAATTTAATTAATAATTTTGCTAATGAATTTTTCATGTGCATAAATAAATAACAACAGTAAACTTATAATTTGGAAGCATTTGAATTTGCCTTTAATAAGACGAGCGATGTAAACGTGCCGAAATCAAAACAAGTATCGAGTACCATCTGACGGCTTCGTTCGGAAGCTGGTCCCCGAAGTAAGCTCGACGATTGGCCGATAAGAGGCCCACTCGTGATGACGTAGCGAGCGTGTTAAGTGGAACGAGCAAGTTCCCCAGACCGTCTCACAGATGTCGACACAAGGATGCCTGGCCGAAGGTGTATGCCCCATACATTTCGCCACGTTTGTTGAGCACGACTTTGGCCACCAGCGGAAATATTCGCAAGGCGGGCGCAGGGCTATAAACGCAACCATTTATTATGTACGACTCAGCTCGAACGGCTTTATTCCCTCTATAGTTCTTCGCCGTTTTTCTCAAATAAGCGTCGAACGATACTTTCGTGCAATCATTTATACCGCAGACATTTTTGCGGCGGTTTCGCGGGCTTACATCAGACCAAAGTATTAACCTCCCATTCATTTCCATATAATATTTTTTAATACTATTTACACAATGTACAGACCATCCTACATAGAATCGTCTGCATTTTTCTTATCCCGATTTCGTTAATTATTTTTGTTTTTACAACCAAACAAGACTTAAATTAATATTCTCCTATCCATTTATATTCGTAATATATTTTTTTTAATTGTTATTCATTACGAGGGTGTTACTCTACAATGTGAAATGCTCGGAATCTTTAATTAATGGTCTGGACTGCATTAGAGAATTGAAATTATATCCTACGCCGATTGATGCCGTAATTACAGGAAGACTAAAAAGTTTGCGACGAGAAAAACGAAAAAAGGCCGAGAAATTGAATCCTACGCGGCTTTTAATATGCGTGTAGTAATTGCGGTCTTTCCTGGCAAGATTTATGACGCAAAGTGCACTCATAAATAAGTACCTATGTTGCAGCGCGGTTACTCCGAAACGAAGCTTCCGTCATAGAATGTTTATACATTTCTCGCATTATAAATAATACTTATGCTGCATTACACGCTCGTGCTAAAACGGGTGATAAGGAAGATAAACATCGTACATGCGTAGATGCAGTAGTATATTATATATCAATACCAACAAACCCATGTCTTCATGCAAAAATGTCGACAATGTACAATTGAAATGTCAAATTCGTTCCCGTATCTTTTCCGCGATTAATTTTACAGGGTCGGCCATTTTTTACGATCGTCTCGTTGCATACGGCAAACGTCATCTCGGTTGTCTATGTACAGATTCTGACGCAACGCAGACGGGTCAAAGACAATTGAACTTCAATCGCAAAAAGTCGCAATACCTAATGGCTAATCTTCAATTCACTCAGTTTAATTATTTCCACAAAGAGAATGACTAACTTGCAGAATTGAAAAAATGGTTCATTTGCATTGATAAATCTCCACTTGCGTCGCCACCGAAAGCATCCCAAGTATTTCGAGTACACGTTCATCCTTTATTATTGTTTATCCACAAAAGCCTACTCCATAATCTCTTCAGCCGCAACATTATGTACGCATCCAAAATGACAAGCTATTTTCTTCGCATTACAATTACAAAGGAACGCCGTTTCTTTTCCACCTTTTTTCGGGCATATTAATGAGCCCCTATAAATAATAACGTCTATCAAAGCATGAGAAATGAAAGACGCCACACAAAACCAAGATTTCTTTTTGATATACCCAGAAGGCAACCCTAATCTTCGGAAAGACGAGAAATCCCTACGGCCGTGCGTATCGTATGGTGAACGTGGCATGGCGGCTCTCAAAAGCCAGCGGACCTAGTGTTTCCGTAGATCATTCATCATCGTCAGACGCGTCCCCCTCCCCTTAGCCTATCCCGTCCGCCCTCCGTCTCGGATCCAGTCGCCTCATTTTCCCTACGCTCCTCCTCGCAACAACTCCACCATCCCTTTTTTGCATCTCCTTCTTGCTCGCGCGGCTCGTCCCGATCTTCGTTTGGCGTCGCCATCGACGCGCGATATCTCCGAAATCACCTATCGGATTATAACGAGGGCCCTGGATCCGTGGTCCAATTGGCCAGCCGGGGCCCGAAATTCCACGGACAAAAAAGGCCGCGATCCAATTATTCAAAACAACCGACCGTTGCTTTAAATTAGAAAACGCACGATCCCGCTTTTTGTCGTCGTTAAAAATTACGGCTATCATTCTTAATCGCTTAATTAATGGCGCTTTTTTGTTTCGGCTACGGCCGCGGAGATTTATTTGCGATATGATTGCAAAGTCCATGGGAACGCGGCGAATTTCGCGAGCCACGGCGGCTCCGCGCAAGGAAAAGCGCGTCTAAAAATAATTTACGTAGAAGGAAGTAGCGCGCAGGCATGTTTCAGGCCGAGGCGTCGGCGCGACAAAAAATTGATCTATCGCTTCTTTGAACCCCGGCGTCTCGTGTTCTGCTCCTTCCTGCCCGAGGCCTTAATTTTTGGTCATTCGACATAAATTCCGAAAGACAGCGATCATTTCTCTCTTTGAAAACAGAGAAGAAAGCACGCTTTTATCCGGAGAAAACACGTCGTTAGCGGCGCGGCCCGCACCGAAATATTTGTGCGCCGCGCGCTCCCTTAGACGCGGTTGCGCCGCTACGATGATTTAAAAGTGCTGGCTTGATTGTGTGTACAATCCTGCATGCACACACATACACACATACGTAACACGCAGACGCGCGCGCCCGCTGTAAAACTTATTTTCGTCGCGGCACTTTTTCGAATCCCCCGCGTTATAAATCATGCATCACTTTGATGTCTTCATGCACTTTGTTACGAACAACAAAGTAGCCTTACGTAACGCGATTATACAATTTTGCATACGACATTCGTCTTCGGCATTTCGTTGACGCAGACAAATCCCCGGGTTCCTTTGTACACGGCGTTTTTGATTCCGTAATTTATGCGTTCTTATGAAAATTAAAAGTTCGGTCGAATGTGGGAATTAATTATGGACAAGTTTCTTAATATTCCCGGCCGCGTGTACCATTTATTCTGGAGCATCATTGTCATTTTTTTCGGATTCAGTCTGGAAGCCGTTTTAATTAATTCCACTGCGATACGATCGCGCGGCCTGAAATGCAGCCTCCCTAAAAACGCCGTTTTTCAGTCTCAAAAATGGATAAATCAACTTCAGCCGTATCGACTCCAGCCGCTCCACGTTGATTCGACGTGGAAATGAAGTTATTAGCCCGCGACTGGGAAAATGCAATAGTCAAATCACACCTGCCCTGCATTGCGAAACACTCATCCTTTCGAATTCGGTCGATGCGCGCCGGGCATTACGCGAAATTAATGGGCCTGGGATATCTAATCGAGGAGCGTGTTTTCGAGGCCGGCCTCGAGGTGGTTAGCTGTGAGTCCGGCTTAATTGGGCTGCGAGTGTGCGCCGAGGCCGATTCTTATTAGCGGGTTACAGTGCACACACGCGCGTACCCAGCGAGCTGTTAATCTGAGAAAAGTCCTGCACGTATCCTGCGGCGAGCTCGTCGAACGCTCGCCGAGCGAGCTTACACTCTCGGTCTATAATAAGACCCGCGCGCACGTCCCGTTCCGTTCCGTTTCGTTCCTTAATGCCGCGCCAGTGAAGGCAGACTCATAAATCTCGCGGCATACTCCGGGGGACATTTGATCCTTGCGTAACCCAACGCCGTTAATTTATTGCCGCGTGTTTCGAGTCACCTTCGCGAGCGGCCGGGCAGCTTTTCTTGTTATCAAGCGCCTTGACAACGATTCGCGGACGCGCACCCGCCGAACAAAAAAATGCCCCTCGAAATAGTTGCGCGGCCTGGGTGGTCGACGAGCGCCGACAACCCGGGATTTCCTGGGGGTTTCCCGGTATTAGGACACCCTCGTCGTAAGGGCGCCCTCGGCCCCGGGGATGCCCTTAGGCGTCCGTGCAGACGAACTCTAACGAAGCGTCTGGGGACTACGCGATAAATCAATCCGATTTTTGCAGAATTTGAAAAGATGTTATCGGCTTTTTGCGGGCTCGACGCCGCATGCATCTGGCGCGGCCATGATCGATATCGCGGCTTCGTTAAAGAGGCTCCGCGCGCGATAAAAAAGGCAGAAATTTGTTCAGACAGATAAGAGCTCGGTATTCTCGTAATGCGCGGGTCAGAGCGAAGTGGCAGTTGAGTTATGTAAACGGCGCAGCGGCGAACGCTCGGTTCGTCTGGGCCGCTTGTTCTTGCGATGCAACGCACTCTTTGCCGAACGGCGGTATGCCATCGGTGAGCCGCGTTCGCGCCACTACCACACGCGCGCGCGTCGCCGAACATAGAGTCTGCCGTGGCTTCTTTAATTAACCCCACGTTCTTCGTTGCGACTCATAATGCCACCGGCCAATTTCTGCGAGCGGATGCACCCTGTCACTTTGCGCCTTCGCCGCTCTCTCACGTTCCCGAGATTTCAGATCTCACGCAAGTGTTTTTGAAAAATACTTGGCCAACGGACAATCCTGTAGTTGCGGAATTATCGGTTAACCGGAGTTCCGATGGGACGATAGGATTATCGATTCGAGACATTTCAGATTCCCTCTCGTAGGCGTATGCAGAATGTGCGTGCGAAAAATTGTTTGCAAGTTACAAAGCTCCAGAATTCGTATGAACGGGTTGCAAGATGGATAAGTTCAACTTATCCCCCGGGTGCTCGATTTGGTGTCGGAAAACAGTCTCCTGATTGACCTTTAATCTGTATTCGTTCAGTTGACTGTAATCCAAACGCGACACGCGGAAGTTACTATTCGATTTGCTATAAGGGCGCCCGGAGTAATACTCTTATTACGTTCTTGAAAGCTGGTTTAGATTGTTAGAGCTCATAAGAGAAGCGCTAGAGATTGGTATGCTGTTAATTTGAGAGCGTATCCCGAGGGAGAGATGAAAAGGAACAGGGCGAGAGGCATGTTCTCAGCGCTCCGATGCCCGCCGCGCTTCTTCTCTTTTCTGCCCGGCGTTCGTCTTTTTTCATCTCCCTGGGCGCAACTTCTTCTTTCTCGCTTCAGAAGAACCGCCATCCGTCTTCATCGGCCGACAGCGCGACGGGCGGCGTTTGCCTCGAACACTCGCCAAGTAGTTTGCTTCTTCTTCTTCTTCTGATTCTTCTTTGCTCCGTCGTCCACTTCTTCCCCTTCGTCTTCCTCGTCTCCGCTCCCTCCCCGAGTTCGGTGCATTTCTACCCCTCGGATCCCTTTTCCCATCCCACTGCGAGACGCTCGCCCTGCCCTTCTCTCTCGCGTGAGATAACCTAACCCTTCGCGATTATACATCCGCCGGTTTCTTTCTCAGTGAATACAATTAATATTCCCATTCGGGACGCGTGTATAAGCAAACATCGCTCGCAGATCACACCTCGGATACTCCGGAGATATACATCATTTCACTATTCGGCTATATTCGTTGTCCGCAAATCCAGCTCGTCCGGATCGGACTCTTAAGATTCTTGGAAAAAGTCGACGGGCGCCGCGTGGAACGCGAGTAACGAATGATGCTGCTTATTTGTCGTTTAATTATTGCCGGCGAGATGGCGTGCGCGGCCCGGAGCGTAAATCATTCATAAAGTGGCGACGATTGAGTTAAAAAGTAAACGGTGAGCGATGATAAATAAGAAGGCTAACAATGATGCATAGTAGCGATGCAAATGAGCCGCGATAGTGACGGCGAAATTCGGAAAATCACGCGCGTTCGGCTCGCATGCCAAGTGAGGCGCAGATAGCGAAGATCACAATCGGCCACCAGGGCCGAATCTCACGCTTTTGCTAAAAGACGGGGATTATTAATGGGGGCGCCGAGAGCCCGGAGATTCAAAACGAGAGACGCGGAATCCCGGGCATTCGGCGGAGATACGAACAGATGATACGCAAAGTTCCCGGCTGGTAAACGTCGCGGGTCGACGTTAAATAACGAGCTAAACGATTATGCGCTGTTATTAAACGGAATCGCAGTTGAATGATAATGGTACAGGGAATGAAATGTAATTCGAGTTACGGGATCGGGAATGGCGCGAAAAAATGCCCCGGCGAATTTAATATGCGATTACTGTGTCGCTACTTTTTATGCGATTCGAGGTACCTTTTATTAAGCAGATAGTCCTTACGTGAATATTATTAACGAGTTTTATTTTTCGAAAATTATTCATAAACTGATTAGAAAAGGTAGAGAAATTGTTTGACGTAATTGCAATTTATTCAGGAAATGTTTCCCAAAGAAATAATTACACTATTATAATTAAATGACAACTTACAAGTATAATATATACAAGTATAATATATAGAATACGTTGTACTACACACATTTTATTTATTTTCTGAAAACCTAAAAGGATTCGTCAGATCTACCTTACCGATAGCAATGTCTTTGGTCGATATCTTAACCAGAGTAACCAGTTTTAATTATTTCATTCTAACGCATTTTAAAAGCCAAGCAAAGTAACCGATGCCTTATTCATTGTTCCTGACTAACGTCGAACGTAATGTATTGTTGCAGAGAGGAAACGGGGACGGCAAACGTACACACGGTACCAGACCCTAGAATTAGAAAAGGAGTTCCATTTCAACCGGTATCTCACCAGGCGGCGACGTATTGAAATCGCGCACGCCCTCTGCTTGTCCGAACGGCAGATCAAGATCTGGTTCCAGAACCGGCGAATGAAGTGGAAGAAGGAGAACAAGACGAAGGGCGAGCCTGGCTCGGGCGACGGTGACACGGACATTTCGCCGCAAACGTCGCCCCAAGGCTAAACGCGAGCGACCTGGACCTTTCCAAAAAAGGTCTCGTCTCTCAGGGTCCCCATGTCTCCAACGCTACCTCCTATCCCCCCTCATTCCCACCTCAATGACCTCCAAATGACCCCTTCAGCAATGACGCTTATCTTGTCGTGTTGAACAAGCTGCTTGTACCAAAAAGTAACGAGACGCCGGCGCAAAAGACAGAGAAGACTACGCAACCAGTACGGAGGACCTGGAGGATGACGACGAGATGACAAACCTTGCTTACGGGAACGCGCAATTGTACGGGCCGCAGGAAGGATTGACGGACTGGATCGCATGCTAATCAGAACCGCGTTAACCTCTATTACGTTTAGCCGTACGTCATTAATTCAAGGATCACACTCGGAGCGTGCGAATGTGCGAGAGTGAATGCAGCGGCGACGTGGCCGACGCGTCTCGAGGGTGCGAATGCGAGGCGGCGCCGCCTCGGCCGGAGCGTTTTATTATTTATTGTCTTATGTCTTACGAAGTACGTAGAGCGTTCGCTAGTGTAGATAACGAGTATCCATTGCGTCTCTATTAGCGGTAGCTAGATTGTTTAGTGTCGTAGAAGTCGTTTAGCTAGTTTCTCTCTGCTACCGCGGTGACTCGACGAGACGCGTGTGTTTGCCCCAAGTGCGACCGTCGCCGGTGATCAACACCGTCGCCAACCGGGCGACCAGTTGTTCGGTACAGTGTCTCGTCGTGGAACCAATGTCGAGAAGTTCGCGCGCATTGTCTGGAGTACGAACGGAACGGATGGAGTGAACGAGGAGCGAGCCGAGCCGTCGCGGACCACCGGGCCGCGCCAAGGACCAGGCCCAGTCGTCGTGCGTGCTGCCCTCTGCGAAAGTGCCCGTTATCAGCATCGAACCAAGGTCAGTCCTAGGCTGTTCCGCAGGCGGGCGCGTCCCGCCGTTTTGCGCCCGCATCGTACTTAACTTTTTTATACCGGCCAGCGCCACGGCCGGGCGCGCGCCCGGCGCTGCTGTCGTGGGGGCGCCACCGGCGCTCGCGCGACCCGACCGCGACAATGTTGCTGCAACATTGAACCCGTTTCCAAAGATTGTCTATAATTATTAATGTGGCAGCAAGATTCAATCGGCCGCGGCCCGCCAGGAAACTCCGCGCAATAAGGCAGAGGGCGCTGCCCGCGACACTTAGTCAGTCTTAGATCGATCGACATGTGGACAGGTTTTTTTCTTTGTGTATCTAATTGTTTTGTCCCACTGAGAAAAATTTTCTGTTGTAGCTGCACGAATTGGGGCGGTTCCGATACAAGGAGCTAAGTTTGGTTTCGAATTCCACAAAATTGGTTAGGCTAGTCATATTTTCCGTGCATCGACACCAAGCAGATGTCGCTCGTTACCCGCTTTAATGACGAAACTTATCTTTTACCGACTGCCCGAATCAGTCGGTAAAACTGATACAACGCGAAAAATTCGAAACAGTTTTTGTTGCTCCAATCAGATGATTTTTCTCCGTGTTTTCTGTTTCTTTCGCGACCGCGCGACCTGACCGCGCTGTACATTTTGTCGTTATCACGTCAGACGTTCGCCGTCTGACAACATGATCTCGGTCTGTAGTTGATAATTTGCCACTAGGCGCAATACCCGCTGCGAATCCCAATCGCAACTTTGATCTGGACTTGAGATTTGTTTGCATATAGATTGTACATGTCCTAGCGTCATTTTTACGCTATTTGTTTGCTTTAAATTAATATATATATATATATATATATGATGATATATATATATATATGCATACATACCGAAAATTGTGATTTTTATTTATAATGTTACTAATTTGTGAATTTCGCGTATTGTTAATTTGCGTATTAACGACGAATTGATTTGTCCGAGTCGTGTTTGCAATCCAAGCCTACTCTCTATGTACGATGACGTGACACGGCGTGATTCGGCGAGCTTTGAGCAATGAAGCGCGGGGCACCGCGAGCGCATTTGACGCGACGTCCAAATTCTTTCTGACCATTTTTCCCCACGCGCAACAATTCGATGGGCTCGGTTACCGTAAACCGAGTGTACAAAGCTAGAGTCCCACATCGCAGAATCAATCTGGACGTTTACCCTGAACTAAACGTTTTGGTACCAGAATACGTTCAGCCGTCCTTAACAAACGAGTGGAAACCGTTTACAATGAAAACTCGGTCAAGACGCGATAGTTAGAGGCAGAAATAGTATATAGTAATGTGAAATGCTGCGCGTTCGGCCCGGACGACCGGGGCGCAGAGTCTCTCTTTGATCGGATCAAGTTCCTATTTTACGTATCTCGAACGGATGTACGATGCTGTCGCAAACTTGTAAATTTACGAGGACTAACCGTCATGATTTTCGACACAATTTGCACCATTACGTAGCTCATCGTCTGTATCACGATCCCGGATGGTTTTTTCAATCTTTCTTAAACAGATTTGCTTCATTAATTATTAAATATATATAAATGAACGACTATATAAATATATAAAAGAAATATATATATATAAATACGAGAGTGAATGGAAGACAGAGCAAACGCGGAGACTTAACTGTATTTATGACGAACAAATAAAGATCACTGTAGGTGTGAAAGCGGATTTAGTTGACATGCCCTGCGAATACTTTACGATTGATCTGCCTCTTCGAGTGGCGCCAAAACGTTTAGTATCCCCACAAGTTGTACTAGTGCCAAGCGTTTCTCGAGTGAATGTGAGTCGCGACGAATTTTGTGCTGTGTTGTAAAGTTAGTTTGACACTTAGTTTTCATCATGCACACACGATAACGATATACGTAATTGAGATATTTATATAATATTATTCAAAGGTATAGATGGAAATATATTTAAAACAGGCAGAAAGCAACAAATCGAACGTCGTGGAGATCGAAGACCGTTGCTGATCCAAACAATTATTTTGTACAATACCACTCGGAGTCCTCGCGGAATCCGAGGAGCGGCGGCTTAAAACCGGGAAAAACGAACATCCGCCGAAATCCGCTTGTTGGATCAACAACACTTGTTCGATAAATCAAGCCACGAGTCATTGCACTGGGGTTACACGGTGCCCGAGTCTCCCGAGCTCCGACTCCCGGTTCGCACCATACCACGGTTTCCAGCCAGACAGAAGTGTAACTTACGAAGTTACAATTTTTCGCGGCACCGGGCAATTCGAGGCAGTTGGTTTTTCTGGTCGGCGCAACGGTTCGCGCGTCTAAATTGTGGATAATGTAAAATAACGGTCGAGGGGGCGCGGGCGTCGCAATTGACAGCCCGTATCTGCGTGTGACGCGATAACGATATACGTAATCCCCGGTGCGGCGCGCGCATGCGTTCACACGCGAGCGCACCGGCCTTTCTTCGCGCGAGATTTATTTATGTAATTTTTACGTTTAAAGCGCAACGAACTGTGAAAGCCCGGCCATCGCTCGTTGCAGTTCCGCGCGAATTGCACGCAATTCGAAAAGCCCGCCGCCGGTTTTTGATCGACCGAAGGCGACCGCGCCGCCAATAAATCACCGCGTCGCCGATACGTAATCGACCCGATGAAAGTGGATAATGCACCGCCAAAAGAACCGAACCTTTTAACGGTATTTATTTGCGCGAAAAATTGTTTCACGCGTGGCATCAGCGCGCCATTTTTCCCCGACATTTTTTTCCGGGTGCAGCGACGTAAATTATGGGACAGTGAAGAAAGGTGCGCGCCGAGTTTTTAACGATATTCGGTCCGCGGGAGATAAATTCGCGCTCGGGATCCGAAAAGATTTGTTTCGAGTTAAATTCGGTTTCGACAAACTCGCGTGAACACGCTCATTTAGTCAATTTTTGTAGTTTTGCAATGATTTTGGTAAACTGATGTGAATTTGCTTATTGAAAGTAATCCTTCGCGTTTCTAGTCGAAAAGAAAATCGTTCTAACGTCATTATGTTTTTCGCGAATTAAAGTTTTTTAATGTCTTTTCCCACAAAACCAATTGACCGTTAGTCACTTAGTAATAGGCGTGGTGGCCGGGACAAAGGGAATATTTATCGACACCGTCTGAGCTGTTGCGACACCGGTAAGAAAAGTCAGCGGTTCGCGATCTCTCAAAGTGTCGCCGCAATGCACGTCGCGTGTCACCCGAGTAACAAATTATCCGCAATTATCTGCAATCTTCTGAACGCGAAATAATAGGATCCCAAGTTCCGATCGTTTGTCACGATATTCCGTCAATCTGTTATTACAAACAGCGCCGCTGCGAGTAATTAATTTAATTCGGGCGTTCGTGCATTCGTTTACTCGGTACGACAAATTCAAAATTAATACATATCAAGCGCGATTCTGTTTTCCGACATCAAGGCGACATTTCGTATCGACGAGCGAACGGGCGATTGCCGGGAGAACGATATACGTAACGAAGGTATACAACGGACGGCAAACTTTCCTTTAATCGCCAACTCCTGTATCTAACCGTAACTCGTAAGGATCTTGTATATGACAAAGGAATATGATAGATTCGATTAGGGCTATTTAAAATAAATATATAAAAGGATGCAAATTATATTTTATCTCTAATACGTAGCATTAAAGGATCATCGAGCTAAAGTGCACAGTGAGTTCGAGACATGTCCTGTATTAACGTACCGCGAATGGATTCAATTCTAAAGGCGATCGACAAATTGTAAAGACGAACAAACGGTAGCGTTAAGACGAGTGCAATCGGGAGCTGAGGTCCAGTCGGGATACGACGACACGTGCGATTTGTCGTCACGATTGACGACCGGGCAAGCGTCTCCGTGAGGGACTGATAAGGTCATCCTAACTCGATACCAGCAAGTCATCGGGGATGACTTTGTCACCCAAGCCGTCTTGGTGACGCGCGCAATCCCAGTGGAATGCCGTAGCGGGGCTTACGAAGTGTACATAACGTTTCTCGAAAACGAATCGCCCGCAAATGCCAAACAAAATTCGACGTATAGTTATTCGCACGGCGACCGCAAATACGTAATACGAAACCAGTCTGTAAAACCTTTAGTTGCGTAATATTTATTATTTCCGACGGACGTTTCCTCGCAGTTACCGACACCGATGTTCTCCGCTCTCAGACTCCCCCCACGCGTATCATTTGTAAATACTTTCTGTAAAGACAGCGCCGATGAGTTGTTTTACGTTTGATTTGGTCGGAGTTTGTTGTCAAAAAGTGATGATGATTGAATAAATTTATTGACAAAAGGATCATCGTTTTTCTTTCAGTCTCTGTGCAGCGCGGAGCGCCGCCGACAAGACGATTGCGCCGCTCTCGGCGGGCGATCGACCACTCGCGCCACGCAAGACACGATTACTCGCAGATAATCGTCCGATAAGACTCGGATCGCGCCGACCTTACCGAGCGACCCATTGTCTCTCGGTTGGCCTTGCGTGCGCCCCATCCGGGCGCTCTGTCCGCAGCAACCGTATGCAGTGTCATGTGATAAAGGCATCATTCTCGTGGCGAACTGTTCGTCTCCTTTAGCAATCCCAAAGCCCGTTTCCCCGTCATCTCCCGCGAAGATCGATGCTTGCTCAGTACATTCGAACGATTCGACACTACGCGTCCTTATCGGCGGAGCGGTGTGAAAGGCGACGTCTGACGTTGTGGCTTCGAATCGCGAGACCGCGACTCCGTATACGATACCGCGTAGGTAAAGTAGGTACCTGTTTCATAGGATAAACTTTTAAAAGTAACGCTAGCGGGGGGCTGCATTAATATATACAAATATATATTATATATAATGATGATGAAATGACAAACGAAGGACAGTGGTTCTCTTTGACTGGCTAAAATAAGAGATTTAACAAGAGATGACAATATTTCCAAAGCCACGATTCCGTCCGCCATTGCTCGACCCTTGGCTCCGTTTCACTTGCGTTTCTTTTTCTTCGTTCCAGAGTTTTCGACGACACCGTTCGATGTTATATCAGTTTCTTCGGGTTTTCGCTGAAAAGGTCAAGATTTCGCGACTTTTCGGTTTCAATCGTACGTCGAAGTAAAGCAGTCTTCATTTCGAGCTGAAAGGTATTAAATGGCCATACCGCTCTGTCGATGGGACGTTCGCACACACGCATCCACACATTTAAGACACACATACAGGCAGACAGTCGTACACACAAACACATAGGCACACGAACTACGCGAATAATAATTTGAAACGCGTCCGTACGAACCGTAACGTTAACATGTAAAAGACTATACATGCTAAGTGTACACACAAGTGAAGAACGTGAATCGCACTTTATACCGAGCGACTAATGAGAAAGATTGAGAGCGCGTGAATGCATATGCGCGTACGAGATGAAGAAAAGAGTATAAATAAATGAAAATATATATATATATATTATATATATAAATATAAATACAAATAAATATATTATATATAAATTTAAATACATTATTATGCGATAAGCGTATATAATTATTTTGTAGTGTCCTACCGTATGTAAACTATATGTACACATATGAAAGACGAAGAGGACAATTATTACGATGACGATGATAACGTGAATAAAATCGATTATGTATTACGCGTACGATGGCGGCAATGGATAATGATAATAGTATTACCTGCTATTATGTCGGCGAGTCTAAACCGTATTGTATTATATATATAAGAGTCTGTCCATATTAATAATAATAATGATATTAATTATAATAACTGTGTTTGAAAACAAGAAATAAAATGTGGTTGAATATGAAAACAAATCTGTTATCTTTTATTCAAAAGTTTCGCCGCCGTTTGGCTCCATCTTTGGATCTCGCGCCACTAAAAATGACAAACGCGCGTCCATCGTACATAATTTATACATCAACTTTTCCAAACTAGCTACTTGTGGAATACAATTTCGCTCGTGAATACCAGTCTTATTTTATTGAACGAAATTAAAGCCTCGTATATCGCGCGCGAACTTTCATTTGCAGCGTGCCAATTTTTCTTATTTTATTTGTTACGCGTGTTTTCTTTTCTCCGTTTTTCTGTTCTAATTTGTTTAATATGAAATTGTGCAAATCTGCGTATCACATTCCAATGGAACGACAAGGATTTACGAAAAAACACTCGTCGCCTCAACGACTCGTCATTTCATAATGCACTCACCGTACAGTGACTCCATCTGGTGGTGACGCTCACATCAATTTAATGATTTCTTCCAAACGCGTTGCCTGCTTTCTCGAAACGAATCCACGCTTGATCAAACTTACATCGAATGTTGTCATATTGTACATATATTTAAACAACAACTATCAACGTAATTTTGTGCAGTTAATTTTAATATCTCCTGTGAACCGTCGTTGCATTTATTCAACATTATTTCCCTTTTATTGTTAATTGCAATATAAATAATGTTTGCGAGTTACAATTATTCAAGAAAAATGCAATAACAAAAAATAAATGCAACGAAGACAAAAGTAATCTAATCTAATCATATTCCTGAGGATAGTGCCACGTGACCCAATTTGGGGTCAGTCAAGTGAGGTTTAGGTTCGCATCGAATTCGCGAAAATCGTGAACAAGTGGCGTACGTCCCTGGGGGGTCCCACATGCAAGGGGCGCCCGGCACTCGAAGTTTGCATTCGTACGTATTGCGGCGGAAGGAACCATTGTATAATCCAAGATGGCCTCCACCTCAGAGAGGATTATTATTGGCTAATACGAAACGAGAGGCTCCGCCTTGGCTCATGGCTCGTGACGGGATGATTTATTGGCTTTTCTGTCTGTTCGCCCCTGCAGCGCCCGAACGAACCGTGCCTACTCTCGCTAGGTACGTCAGTGCGGCGATCTTCTCAAATTTTCGTAAGACTCCTACGCCTATGCAACCCGCATTTTCAACGATACGTCTTCATCACGCTGTTTCGTCTGGCTTTGACGTGACTCCATTGACGGCATTCGTGGCATTCCCCGCAGTGATCGGCCGTTCGTCATTATGTACACGTCGCCCGGATCCAATCCTGTCGGATATTTCGATTCGGAAAAAATGTCTTTATTATATTCGACGGTTCATCAGCGAAGACAAATATGGTCCGGCAATTGATGGTTATCATTTATTAAGTTATTCATCAATTTTTAATCGAAACACGTTCGGTACAAATCTGTTCAAAGCGAGATATTTTTAATTTATGAAATCGGTTGCGTAATTAAAGCAAGGGGAAAGAATTTGGCGGCTGTTATGTCACTCGACGAAGCTGATTTATTAAATAAATGATATGGGAATAGTCTGTCGTTTTGTTGATTTGTATTTATGTTGATGGATTGTGATATTTCGGAAATAAATTGTGTGATGATAAATAGTGTTTGCGATGCAATATTATTATTTATTGGGTTATTGATGTATGATGTATTTGAGTTGTACGTTAGATCGCATTAAATAATAAAATTAGTTCTCTAAAATAAATAGTAACAATAATTAGCAGTCAAGATGAATTCTTCAGTAAATATAATAAACAATAGTTTGGAAAACATAAAAGTGTAAAGTTGTGCATTATCATATTGTATTATATCTCAAACAACAATTTCGAATTGCAATATCTCACAATTAAGAATTACAGTGAAACAGAAAAAAACAACTATAAAAATAAAATATTCAATAAGAACTTTAAACATTATTTAAAAAAATATGTTTCGAATAAGAAGAAATAGGGTTACATCCTATTTAATTAAACCTGTTTAACCGAGTTAAACATTAGTATGTGTTTTTATACATATTTTAATGGAATGATAATATTATTATTTAATAACAATTACATAACAACAAAATTCAAACATATCTCATAATATTCAACTTCACTATTGTTCTCTGAACATAAATTCATCACAGTCTTAAAGTGCCGTCTAAATAATTTATAAATGTTGTAACAAAGTCTCCCATCTCAAATTCAAATTAGGTCATATTTCCTAAAATTACAAATAAACAATCTACGGAACGTCTTCAATTCAACTTATGAAATTTATCCTACAACCAGTTCCATACAACAGTATGAAATCGTAAATAACCGTTTGCGAAACTTTCTTAATAATATCAGTCTCCGTTTATCGTTTCACACGCTTTACATTCTTCGCAGACCCGCCGAAGATATCGCAAAATTATTAAGTCATTAAAACGTGCCATCGACCAATTTAAAAAATTGCACCGCTGATTCCAAAGGCGATTTCGCTTTCTCGAAGTAGTATATATTTGTTTACGAACGGCCAATCATTGCAATCGTTTTCACAGCCAAAAGGCAGGAAGGTTTTCGTTGTATTCAGCACCTCGGCACATCGCAACATCGGATTACGTTGAGGCAGTTCGTCGCACTTGGCATCTATCATGACGTACGATATTATCTTTATTAAAGACGCTGAGTGAATGGCGGCTTGATCGAGTCAATGCTTATAACAGGTGTCTGCTCCCATGTTACTAGAAGTCCCGACCAGAACAAGAGAAACCGGCTTCGATGAACAAGGAGCCATTTTCTGATCGGAATCGCACAAGATCTGCATAAATTAAGAGGTAAGGCTGTTTTCGCAGACATTGTATAGTATCGTACATTTTTCATATTAGTCGAAATATCTCCTTTTTCTTTAGCGTCGGTGTTATCGCGATTATGTGAAACCCAAATCCTTTTTCTATTCTGTCAGTTGATAAAAATAACATGAAATTGATATTTGGAAACAAGGAAACATTTCGAAATTTACATATTTCATTAAAACTATCATACGGACATTGGTAGACAATTTGAATGTGAATTTATTATTAAAAATCACTAGTTCAAATGTAATGGCCCTCTTTCCAAATAGCATATTGATTTCTATCTAAACTACAGAATTTCTTTTGCGTCACATAGAAGTAATTCCATAATTCACCACTTTATGAAATACTTTTCAACAAACCCAGTTTACAATCTTCACAAACGCTGCTCTTTTTTAATTCTCGGTTTATCCAGAAACTGAAAAATGATTAAAGCAGCAAAAAAGCATATAAGAGCCTCGAAGGCGATAATTCACTCAGCCAAACGCCTAGAACCAAAAAGGGCTAGGTTGGGAAAATGGGAAAAATCTACGACGTTGCACACTTTGTTCTCATGACAGTCGAAATCGTATTGGGATGGAATTGACCTGCATTCAAAGACGTGGACGACTGCTAATCTATTTGGAAGAAGCTTGTTGCAGGTGCACCAGGGCTGCAGATGGGTCACCCGTACGGAGGTGTGACAGAGAAATCGCGTTAGGTCGGCGGAAGAGAGGGAAGACGCGAGATAGACGGAGAGCAGGGTTCGGATGGCGCTCGGAATTTATGGCCGCTTTATCACTTTACCGGCCTTGCCGCATCTCCTTTAGCCGCGATGAGGGCAGGATCCGGCGATGAACTTTGGCACTCGACCGCTCTCGCTGCTGCACTTCAGAAACGGTGAGCCCCTGACTTTCGTGTTTACTCGTATTTCCTGCCAGATTACACACGCTTCCACCTGTTATCTTCAATTATTCGACTCTGCGTTTCCACCCGTTCTATATACAACGCGAGAAAAAACTTTTACAGTGTTTTCTGACTCGACTTGATTGTTTTAAAGTCACCATTGCCAGTACGCTGAATCGCATTCAAATCAACATCAAATTACTGTGAACTCATTTTGTGAAGGTAACATTAGGGTTGTTTGGGCAACATGGGTAAAGAAGGGCTGTCTTGTGAGGGAAAGCTATTTAACTGAAGAGAAAGAATGTTTGATAATGAAATTGTTAATATTTTGGTGAGGGGTTTAAACGAAATAACTATATACGATGCAATATATATGTAATTATCAGGGATACACCCAGAAAAATAATTTAGTTGTCTTGAATAAATATGTTTATTTCGAAAATTTTAGTTGCGCTAAATGAAGATTTATTTGGAAGTAATAAATTATTTCTCTGGGTGTGATCATCATGCAAATTGGAAAATAAAATTTGTGAATGTATAACTGTGATGCAACAATTTTTTTTATTTCGTCGCAGCATTTGATTGATATGTGATCTAAAAAGAAAAAAAATTTGATTTGTTTAACAACAAAAAAACGTGCAATAAGTTACATATGCCCAAATATAGTCATAGACATCTACACGAAGTGGAGATGTCAAATTTATACAGGAATTGCAACCAGCAATTCATTAAGCAATCGGAAAGACCCCAGACTAATTGTCTTAATTAATTCTTCGGTAAGATTCATAAGTTTATGAATCGGTTAAAGGCAGCCGGTTTCTCGATTAATTCCTCCTCAAAACTCTGAACTTTCACATTTTATAATATTTTTTGTCGGGCAAGCGCCGTCGAGCGAGGTAAACGAATTTTCTTTCATCTTCCAACGATAAATTCCTCTTCCCCGTATATAATTACTTTTTTCTCCGCGCAAGTGCCCCCTCATCAAATAAGACAAGAGACGCCGCCTTTTACTTTTTTTTCTCTCTCGCTCCCTCTCCTTACATACATCGAAAGAGCATATTATTACGCCAGAAGCAAACAAGGTAGTGCCTCGGATACGATTTATGTTCCTTCTATGGTGTTTGCATGTTAACTTCGTACACCGTAGCTCTCGCGATGTCGTACAGAAATTGCCGGCAAAAAGTGCAACAAAGCGGCGCGGTTTCGAATACGCTTTTTGAACCAATTACCCCGATATTATTAGCATAATATAAAAAAACTGTCGCGCCAAAGATGGCGCGCCAGTTATGAAACACGACGCGCAATTTCGAGTGCCATTGAATATTAATGTCGCCCGTGAATTCCAATTGTTGGTCTTTTTAAATGATGAATAATTAAACAAACCGATCTCTCCGCGGAACTGTGCAGACCCACGAATTAGCATGAAAAATTTGTCGAAATTATCGTGCCATCGAGAATACACTCAAAATCGTATCTCGAGTCTCTATCGGGCGACTCATCGGTTCCTCCGAGAAAGTGCGGGAAGTTTTAAAATACAGGAATCCGCTTGCCGAGCGAAAAGATTACGCGCCGCGAACGAAAAGATGCCGGGAGAGGTGGCGCTCGGGCCGGCAGTAGGGGTGCCGCTGGCGGTGACACTCGTGAAACGCGCGTCGCAACTACCTGCGATGATGTAGAGACGACTTCGCGAGGCACAAAGTAACCCCTATTAGCAGATCATAAATTGCGGCCGACTCGGGTTATGCTGAACGGCGTTATGTATGAGCGTCGTTAGTATTAATAGAGTGTTAACTGCTTTTATGGCGGCCGATACTGTTCGAGTAGGAGTGTTGAAATCGCTATGGAGTCCTAGGCGATAGCTCGCGTGTCGATTTCCACTGTTTGCGTTCCGCTGTTTTGCATAGAGAAGGCATCAATTTCCGAGCGTGTCCAGCAACGCACCCCCCGCGTCATCTGCCCCGCGCCCCGACAACGGATTTTGACCCTTTCCCGGCCGACAATCGCACTCGATTGTTTCGCGTAATACTATTCATATCGAACATAATTGAATGCTGCGAATCAACCCTCTTGCCGTTAGACACTGTACACTTGTTATGAAATTCCGTCGAGGGTGGGAATGCGCGCCGCTGAAAGGCATCCAATTATCTACTACAATAATTAATCGCAATTTCGGAATGTATGGTCCGGCCCGGGAGCGCGATATTTCGCCGCTGAAATTCGTTCGGCGCTGACCTGGTTCGGAAAATCGGCGGCCGAAGTTCACTTTTTTTTGCAGTGGTCGTAAATTATTTTCCTTCGGGTCTTTGCGGGCATCATTTTCCAGGAGGTCGGCTCGATTGATACGGTTTCCCTATGGAAAGTTGCCGGGGAGATTTATTTCTTAATATCGCTTTATGCATTTTTCATTGGCCACGTTTCCACGAGACACGTCTGCCTTTCGCGATTCAATGGAAATGTCCCTTTTACGAGCTCCAACGAGACGTTTCCGTTTCACGAAATTCCGGCAGTTTCCTGGAAATGTTTAGCGCCGCTCTGGAACCGTTCGCTGTGAATCCTTCGTCGAATTACGAGAATCTCGACGGGGAATTTTTAATGAGACTTGGACAGCTGAGAGAGACGAGTTGATTAAAAATGGGGCAGTTTGATTAAATGTTGTCAGAAGGTAGCGATGCATTTCGACCGGATCACACGGTGTTGCTGGAGAGAGCGTTGCATAGGTAACGTAGGACGGCACATAAATCAATAATATCAGCAGCACCCCCTGCCTCACCACCGTTCCTAGAGTCCACCCTCGCCGAGCCAACCGCTATCTCTCCTCCACAAACCGCCGCGCTTTGCCGGCGTCTCTCTCGCAATCAATGTTGCCGTCTCCAGCGTCACAAGTTTTATGCAACTCTTGCCATTCATCCCGACTCGTGGATGGAATATCGCCGGTTTTAATACGCCAGGTCGATATCTTTTTCGCTCGCGGCTTTCACGTCGTTTTGTTTCGATTAAATGTTGATTCTGAAAATCAAACGAAAAGGAGTGGTTAGTGCACGTTCGATAGGCAGTTATGAATTTTGAAGGGGAAAATCATGTCGATGGGAGATAGAGAAAAAATGCTGTGCCTTTTTTAATTAAAGTTGTGCAGGCGTTTCGTTGTTGGCACGTGTGATTTGGAAAACACGTTAACAATTAAATTGAAAAATTCGAGTTTGTTGCGCGGACGGTATTGCAGAAATAAAGTTTGACATGCACTGTTTCGAAAAAATAATCATGGAAGCGTGTTTCATGAATAGATGTAGTGTAAATCCAATTTATAATTTGTTTATATTCCAGTTTTTACGATACAATACCATACGCAAAAGTTTTGTCACATAAAATGATATTCGTGGATAAATTGTAGCGCAAAAAAGTGTGTTCAAATAAGACTTGTTTTATTTTTTTGTCAGATTAAAACGCTGTGTCGATTCATTTGTAAATTGATTATGATAATAGAACCACTTCATTAGATGGACTTAATATGAAGTAATAACTTTTTTACAGACGAATGTAAATCGATTCAATTTGAATTAAAAAATACCTAATCATAATTTCTTTTCATGAAATGCAATATCAACAAACGATACATACTAAACGAAGTATTACTTTTTATAGAACGCGCTTAAATGTAACAATAAATTGATTAATAGTACATAATAGAAGGGAATGCAGTATTTGTAAATGTCATATATCATTACGAAACAAATGTATTGTAAATTTCAAATTTTGGTTTATTATACTCAATTAATACATGTATTTAATACAGTTTTGTAAAATTAATATACGAATATTAAACTTAATATAACAATAAATAATTGTGAATGAAATTTAATAATCAGGTATTAAATTTAATACAAGTATATTAAATTTAATATGCGTTACAATACATTTTTGAAACAGGATTCCAAACTGCATCTTAAATTTTTGGGTCTTTTTAGCAGTTTAATTAATCATTTTAATTCCGATGTATCAGTCATATTTGTGTTCTTAACGAGAAGAGTTGTAACTATTTTTATCATTTAAAATAATTACATGTTATATAATTTCATGGAATTGTGATCAGTGATTTTGTTATTACTTTTCCTACACAGAAATTACAATCGATCAAAATATAACTATGATAAGGGATCACGTCCATATTATACTAATAAAAATACGATTATACTGCCAAATTTAAGGATATTGCCCAGTAGGAAATTGCCAGAGACCAAAATGCCAGTACTGAGCCGGTACTGTACTGGAATGATAACACTACACTGAGAAAAATATTCTATGAAAAATTATTAGAATTCCAGTAAATTTTACTATATCATATAGGAGTCGCGACGTATCGTATCCCATTTGGACAAATTTATTATATCTTCAAAGTAAACATTGCTACAAGTTACAATAAATTTTACTATATCATCTGGGAAAAATTCTTCGAAGTCATACTAATTTTGTACAGATGGGAAAGGATACGTCGCGACTCCTAAATGATATGGTAAAATTTACTCAAACCTTTTTCTTAGTGTACGACGATGATTCAACCCGGACATTCGTAAGTTGACTCAACGTTGAACCAACGTCGTTTCAAGAATTTCGGGAACGTTGAATCAACGTTGATTCAACTAACGTGCTTTTTTATGATTTACAACAAACTGCAAACTTATAAAATGCGAAATTATACCAAAAGTTTACTCCATATTTCCCGTATAACTTTCTAGATATTAAGTCTTCATTAATCTAGATATAATGGTATGAGTTAAGCAATAGTGTAAAAATTGTGCAAATTTACACTGATTTTTTCACTTCAGGCGTCAGATACCTTGAAACCTTGAGAGTGTCACAATTAGTTTAATACATTATAAATTAGATGAATCAAATGTAATGGAGCTATAAGTTCGTCTTTGTTTCCAGCTTTCAAAGGCACTACATAAATCTATTTGCGCAGGAGTAAAATCTGAGAGAAATAACTTGTAAAAATATGATGAATTAAATTTAACTGATATATTCAATAGGAGTGATAATAAAACAAGTAGAACAAAAAATCATTCTACGCTTTTAAATATGGAGAAATCCTATCCCAGCGGCGTTACGGCATTTCACAACGAAACTAATGGAATCGCCAGTGACACCAAACCCGAGCAGCGCTGCATATAAACGGCGCATAAAGAGTGCGAAGGGTTATTCGTAATATATGAAGATTCAGATCGGTCCCGCAGGCCACTATATGTTTCACAATGCGATGTGCGATTCGATAAAAAAAGATGACACATCGTGTCACGCGAAATGTATAACGTGATAACTGGAACGGCGATAAATATAGGAAGAGCCGGGGTAAAGCGAAATGAAAAAACGAGCGCTCATCTGCGGACAAACAAAGATCCATGCGAAACGATATTAAATTCTTCGGCGGTTTTTTTTTATTCGGAGATGAGAGGGGAACTGCGGATTACTGATTTTCAAATTCAATAATGAAATTCTTTCGACGGAAAAGTTCGTGAAATTGAATAATTAATGATTAAAAGCTCCTCAGAGACAGTGAAGAATTACTTTTATATAGAGTCCGCTATCTTTTATTGCCATGAAAAAGGTTCGACTCGATTATTGCTAATATTTTCGTTTAACTAGTTAAGTATTTTATTAATTCGATCACATATTTGAACTGAGCTATTTTCCCCTAGAAGTCAATCAAACCTAACAATTTGATATTCCAGAAATTGGTATTTTAAGGACGTATAAGTAATAATTGTATTTCCGTGTACTTTTTTTAATTGGCACAGGCACGTAAAGAATAGTCGACATAGAAGTGAAGGATTAATTATGACTGTTTCAAATGAATAATCCGTCACGTTGGTCGCAATTTGATAAAACGAAATAAAACGCGTGGAAAGAACTGCGTTCACCGGTATATGTCCAGAAATGGGATCCGAAAATTCGCGGTACAATTAACGTGAAGGTTGCTTCCGGCGCGCTTCTGGCCCCGATCGGAGCGCTGGTGTCGCACTTTGAGCCGTGATTATATTATTTAAATTAAAGTGCACCGAATAATTAGGATTTGCACCTAGCGCGGGGATTCTTAGACTTGTAATTTATCCGAACGACCGGGAATGTGTAATTAAATGACGAAACTCGTGTTCTGCGCGACGCGTCCGCGTGTTTACGGAATTATTAATTAAGAATAATTGAAATAACGCGCTTAAAAACGTCACGGGACGCAATTAAAATATTAAGCCACCGTGTGCTGTGTATTTAATTACCGAATCCAATTATTTTAATTAAAACGACATTAACCGAACACGCGTGATGCTTCTGGCGTTGACGCGGGGACGGGTTATTGTGATAATTTGAGAATGAAAAGAATGGGGGGAAGCGAATAAAAGAGTTCCAATCACTGACGGGAAATAACGAGTTATAGATTTGAGTGTGCGGGCATACTGTCAAATTTCACCAGAAAATAATTAAACTGGCTGTTTATAAAAGATTTTGATGAAGCATTTTGTATTTATTGTTTCAGGTGCCTTCAAAAGCAGTGGAGGCAAGACCTTCCAGCGACATCTGTTATTATTACATTCCATAATGAAGCTCGCTCGACGCTCTTGCGCACAGTAGTCAGGTAAAATTGCTGCTTTTCTACGACGAGCTATCCTTTTTGTTTTAGTCCCGTGGATGGTGCCGTAAAACTGACGCCGAGTTTTGCGCCACCCTCAAAATTATTTCCTGCACTTTAATTCTAATTTTCATTCTTTTAAGGTTATCTCAAAAGATATACAATCTCCATTTTCATTTTCACTCAAGGTGCATCTATCAGTCTTGGCTATATAAGTCCTTAAAATGAGTATTTGTTTAAGTGTTTGTGTCTATGGAAGAAACGACTGTTTTAACCACGAATTAATTTTTATTGAAAGGATATTTCAATTTAATTATTTATCGAAAAAAATATTTGACTTTTACCGCACATAATTTGGTATGGTGAATAGCGACTGAATTTAAAATGCTGCAATGATCGATTTCTAGTACAGGGTTAGCTTGACGTTGGACAATTGCGAACGCTGCGTTCGATAAACAAAAGTCCAAGCGAAAATATTTAATTATTTTAAATATTCATCTTCTACAGTTAGCATGTTCAACTTCATTTATCAGGAAAATATGTTTATTAAAAAATATAAGTAATAAGCAAACTATTCATTATTAATTAATAATCGATATGAAATTAATTTTATGAAAATATTCACTCAATCATGTATATAATTACAAAATAAGTAGAAACTACATAGTCCTCATCTGAAGAGCCCCCACACCAATTTACATATGTGTACAAGTTTACTCTACCAACACATTCAAAGACCACTACCAATGACTTTATTTCTGTTTTGAAATTTAAGATTGAGGTTAATTTTTCAAATTTGGCATTCGCTTAATGTCAGCAACTTTCAATCATATATATCGCAGATGTCCAGACAAGAAATTTACTTGATATTAATATCTCAGTTTATGTAAACGTTTTATAGAAACAAGTTATGATTATTAAATCATTCCCTTTGTAAGATTCTAAAAAAGCAGATTCTAAAAAACAAGATTTTTCCAATTGAATCAATAAATTCAATGATTACGTTGACAATCATTAATTGAAACATTGCGGTTACGTACGTAACATTGCGTAACCATCGAAGATAATTAACCACTGAAACCCACAATGAGGTTTCCGTCTTACTTCCTTTATTACACCCCATCGGTTACATATTTAATTAGCCATTGCAATCACCATCCCTGACGAACAATGTAACAAATTACCCTCCATCTGCCACGTCAATTATTTCTCGTCGAATTTTAATTCGATTCTCATTGGACCATCGTTAATTACGTCATTCCCGTACGTCCCGCTTTGGACCCGCCCAAACCAATTCGTCGGAGCCGTAAATTGACTTTTTTCTGCGCTCACGGCGCTGTTTCGATTTCTCCGGCAACCGCCGGGCCGTCGCAGTTTCAATTATTCGGCAGCATATCGTCGTCTTGCGCCGCGTCAATTGACATCCTCGCGGGGCCGGCTGACCGTTCGAATCCCCAGTCTCTCGCCGTCATTCGAAAAGTCTGGAACAACCGATGGAATTTTCTAATCGTCATTCCATCGGCTTTCCGGCTCGTGCACCGAATCCCACCCTTTGACACGATCCACTTGTTAGTCCGACCGAGCTGACATAAATCTCGCATTTTTCTCATAAGCCTTCGCGAATTAACGACAAAAATATGCAATTTACGAAGAAGCGAACCTACAGTTTTTCAATTTACGCGTTATTACGGAAATTCCGTTCCATTATGTATTTTTATATTACGCGAAATGGGTTTTGAAACACCTTGCCGCAATAAACAATGTTTAAATCGAGTGGAAATGGTTTTATGACGAGGATCAAGCGTTCATTCCAAAATGACCTTCGTTTAAGTGACGTTGAATGGAAGATAATAATTTTTTGATTAATATGATAATTATGTATCTTATTTCTTTTTAATTTTGGTACACAGATTAGAAATATGAAGGTGAAGCTGGCAGATTATTCCCCAGCAGACTATTCGAAAATCAGCGGGTTTCAACCGAAATCAAGACTCAATTTAGAAAATCTTGTTTGAGTTTGGGGAAACGCTAAAAACGCTAAAAAATTGTAGAAGATTTTCTGTATTGGTTTTTGATTTCGGTTCAGAATCGAATTTGAAACCGCTGCTTTTCGAATAGTCTGCTAGGGAATAGTCTGCCAGCTTCACCTTCATAGTAGAAATTCAAGTTGAAACTGTTTACGGTTTATCACTCTAAAAACACATTTCTTGAGCGAAGAGAAACTTTCTTGACTCAAGAGAATTTCTGTCTTAATATTGTGCCAAGAATTTTCTATCTTGAGAGAAGAATAAAAGAAGTTCAGATAAAACTTTCTTGAGGCAAGAAAGTTTGTAGCTTGACAGAAATCAGTATAACCTTCTTGAATTCAACGTTCTTGATAGAACCCAAAGAGACAAAAGGGATGAAAGGGATATTAAATAGGTTAAAATGACAACCGTTTAAACGACTTTAGGTAATC